>PVKA01008530.1:0-50000 GCA_004027165.1 Ctenomys sociabilis
GTTCTGTTCTGTTCTGTTCTTTCTTTCTTTGATTTTTCTTTTTTTTGTATTTTAGGACAGGGTCTCCAGGGTCTTGTTACATAGATCACACTCATAGTGATCCTTTTGTTTTCAGCCTCCCAAGCACTGGGATTACAGGCGCGCACCACCATGCCAAGTCTCAATTGCCATCTCAGCGCAGCCTAGGGGCGGGGCCAGCACGGCACACCAGAGCCTTTCTTTTTGACTCTGTATCTGATTATTGTCTTCCATGCTAGTTGTCCACGCAGACATTGGTAAGGCTCAGTGCACATCCACACCCACAGAGATGTACACCCTATTGAGGACAAAACAGGTAATTCTAAGGTAGAATCTACAGCCAGAGAGCCACCTGTGACAAATCGTACAGGCGTCTTTATTCTTGCACAGTGTATGCAATTCTAAACAGAATATCAATAAATTCAATTAAAAAGAACCAAAAACCATCAACAGCCCTTTTCAGGAATCTCTCTCAGTTCATCTGGAGATCCGTTTATAGTCATGTTCACATTTAACATTAAATAGCATAAGACCTTGCAGGAGAAAGCATGACAAAGTTCTAAGCCAATTAAGTGGCACTACAAATGGAGGGATGGTATTAATAGGAGGGAGCTAGTGCTGCTGGGACTCACTTTTCTCCTCCTAGGTAAGAAGCTATAGAAAGAGGAAAAGAAAAGATAGACGTTAGGAAGCAGGGAGATCTTTCGCAAACGGGGAGGGCAATAGGAGTTAGAGGCCTCAGGGAGGGAGGAGAGAGGGAAACAAGTAAAAACGGAATGATGATGTGCTTGTAAATGAGCCAGCTCTCCACGAGAAATGCAATCATTATGTACTCAAACATGTACTAATAAAAACTTGTTAAAAATTGAGGAGGAAGGCGCAGGCCAAATAGCTCAGTGGATTAAAGATCCTGCAAGCAGGAGCAGGGACCCAGGATTCGATCCCAGGACTGCTGGGCCAACCCCACCCCCCAGGGCTCTCTAAGACAGTGATTGAGACTGGGCATGGTACTGCACGCCTCTAATCCCAGCACTTGGGAGGCTGTGAACAGGAGAATCACTGAGTCCAATCTGTAGTTAGACCCTGAACATCCTGTAGACCCTTCCCTAAAATACAGAAAAAAAAAATCAAGGAGAAGCTGCTCACTGACATAGACTAGACACTGCAAACTCCTGCTATCAGTAGATTCAAAGACTTGCTACTTTGCACAAAGTTCAAATTTCTTTCAAATGTAGGCATTAAAGTGCCTTGAAAGTTGTTTTTAAAAACCTGCCCATGAACTGCTCATTTTCTATATAAAATAAACCACTTGAGTGGCTTTGACTCCCTTCTCGGCAGCCCATGTCACGCTTAGAACAGGAAAGGAAATAAATCTGCAAGCTTGAAGGAAGAGATATCCTCTCATGCCTGCTATATTTGCAGAGTAATCAAGGATTATGGTATATTTATCCCATTTTCTTTCTCCTCCCTTCTTGTTATTTCAGTCTTCCTCATCAAAACACTTATTTTCCCTGAATCCTGGCAAATTAGATGTTCATGCATATTCGCGGGTAGATTACACAGCGCTGCTGTAATGACAGCTTCTCGCCTCTCAGCCTCAGAGCCTGGGGCGGGCGCGGGGTGGGGTGGCAAGCGCAGGCAGGTTCTGTGTCCCAGCAGGGCCAGAGCGCAATAGCCGATAGCAGCCCCACTAAGCCATGACTCCGCAGTCCTTCAGCTGACAGCTGTTATCTCCCTTGAGAGGACCCCATCCATCAGGGGCCTGAGCTCCTACCAATAAATTCTATCCGACTCACACCTGGAATTCTCCAGCCGGGAGATGACCTTTGATGTTTTTAATGAAGATTTTATCTTTCGCTTTCCACAAAACAGGACTTAGTTTACTATTTCAAGAGAGAACAAACAAGGCATTTCACAGTGATGTTTACCTAACAGCAATTCCTTCCATTTGTAGGGCTACGGTGGAAGAGATGCTATTTTGAAATATCCTACCAGTAAGAGTTGAGAAATCTGCCAGTCACTTTATATAATCCTTTCCTTGCAAAGTTATTTTAAGATCCTAACAATATAAGAATGCTTTTGGATTTTGCATCAAAATCAAGAAGCAAAATGCCTTGCCAGCACATGCATATGCTTGATTTTCCTTTTATGAAGTGAGTTTTATTGCAGTTTATAGGAACCTCATGGCAAGCTATTGACAGCTACCACACTCCTTTCTCTCCTAGTCAAAGGGACAGGAAATGATTACATCACGTAGCTCTGAACAAATGGTGGAACTGTGAGACAGAACTGAAATTTATGAAAAGGTTATGCTCTGCCTTGTGCGACAATTTACTATGGACACCTGACACGTGAAAAACAAGAAAATGTAAGGAATTTTAGGGGACTTTTCCTGTATCGCTAATCTAATAAAGGAATTCATTCAATCTTGGCAAAAGAGTTTCTCAAAAAATTTAGAAAGCCATACAATCGTTGTTTTTCTCTTTCCTTTTAGGTTGAAGTGTCATGTACCCAATAAAAAGAACGGCCAATGGACTGCTTTATTACTTTCTGAAATAATTTCTAAAGCAGATTACCTAAGTGAAGGGATTTGGATTTGGCCACCAGTTTAATTGTATTTGAAAGTATAGTAGTAAGAGATAAGTTGATTTAACTATTAGACTGTAATCTAAGAAGGTACTATCATTATGCTTTTGGTCAAAAGGAATCATATAATATAGTATCCTCTGAGAAAGCTTAGCTCAATTTATTTTGAAATAAAGTACCACGTCTCATTTCTTCATGCAATTAATCTAAGTAATATCAAGGTCTTATGAGAAAATTCACTAAGCTGAAACTTTCAGTGTTCTTATAGTCATATTAGTGTTGTGTGACTGAAACTTATCTGATGAAAGCATGACAATTATAATTTTGCATTTTAGGCCATGGCAAGATAGTTCAGTGAACTAAAGTGCCTACACTCTCTTAATTTACTGATAAGAGACATACATTATAACAATGTCTGTAAGTATAATATCATGTATGCACCGTCTATGATACCAAAACATTAAGAAAACCGTTTGCATTGTATTAATTTATCAAACTCATCTTGTCAAGGTATCTTAAAACTGTCTCATTGATATTTGTACTTCAATCAAATAAATATAAAAGAAAAGAAAAGAAAGTACAGGGCCCATGGTTTGTTCCCCCGCATCAC
Organism: Ctenomys sociabilis; assembly: GCA_004027165.1. Lineage (NCBI taxonomy): Eukaryota > Metazoa > Chordata > Mammalia > Rodentia > Ctenomyidae > Ctenomys > Ctenomys sociabilis. Next base: position 3,215 of record PVKA01008530.1, read on the forward strand.
ATGCACTGGCCATGCTCCCAGGACGGGCTGAGCTGGCCAGAGTCTGGGCATAGTGGTGCAGAGCTGTTCTCTTATTGATGGGGAATGCAAAGCAAGAGGGTCACCACAAGTCCAAGCTATGTAGCGAACTCCTACAGCAACCAAATACATAAAAAAATAATAATTTTACATTTTATACAGTGAAGTTTTTTAAAAATCTGAAAATATAGAAAAGCAAAAATGATTTCAAATATTTCATTTCATGAAAAATGTGCTTTAACCTAACTGACATGTAAATATTGACCTAGCTCAGCATATTTTCTGATACTTGCACCCATTAGGTGAGAACCACAGTTGTGAGGTACACGCAAAACTGTTTCTTACCTCTGAGGAGTCCTCCAAGTCCCTATTTCTTTTACACTGAGTTCTTTAATTTTATTTTTTACTTTATGAAAAAAGGTAAAACAATTTCATAACACAATAACAGGAGAAATACAACAGTTAGTACGTTGCATATTATCATATTCCAAGTGGTTATTCAGAGTACAAAATATGGGCATAAAAAATTCTCCAATCCATAGTAGCCAGAACCTTCCTTTTCAAGGACCTAAAGGCACTAACTGTGTAGTTAAACTGAATTTTTCTCACTTTTTCTTCCTTCCTTTCCTCTTTCCCCTACTCTAACTCTTTTTCCCTTTTAAACTATTTCTTCTCAGAAGCTTTAGTGTACAGTTTAGGCCTTATGTCCTTAAAAGAGGACACATTGTTTCTCACACCAGGGAAACAATGTAATACTGACACATGTGAGTCTGATTTATTTCACTGCAGAGTAGATCTCAAGTTGATTCTATTTACCCAGAAATCTCTCAAGCTTGTCCTTCAGGCTGAACAGTACACCATTATATAAAGAAGTGACAAGATTTTCATTCCTTGTTCAGTTGGTCGACATTCTGGTTGTTTCCAAGATTTAGCTTTACAAATTATGCTACTGTACACATGAGTACACACATACATCACTGTGGTATGCTGTCTTTATTTCTCCTGGGGAAACATCCCAAAAGGAACTAGGATGGATCAAATGGGACTTCTACTCCTAGATCTTTGAGGAATATCCTTACTAACTTCTGTAGTAGTTAAAATAGAGCAAAGGCCTAAATATTAAAATTTAAACACTAAGTCTACTGAATGAAAAAATAGGTAGAAATCTTGAAGACACAGGTGTAGGCAGAGAGTGCATGAACCAAACCCAAACTGCGTGGGACATACTTGAAAGAATCAACAGCTGGGATCTCATCTTATTGAAAAGCTTTTATACATCAAAAGAAATTATCAACAGAGTGCAAAAGACAGTCTACAATGGGAAACAATTTTAGCTTATCATCCCTAAGACAAACGACTTCTATCCAGAACATATAAAAAACTGAAAAAACTCAAATGCTTCAAATTCAAAGACCAAATCCAAAAATGGGCACTTGAAGTGAATCCACACTTTGCAGATAAAGAAATGCAAATGGCAAATAAATATATGAGAAATAGTTCTGTATCACTGGTCGTTCAAAGGATGCAAATTAAAACAGCACCAAGGTTCCATCTCCCCCCAGAAAGAATGGCTCACCCTTGGAAAAAGTGGCTAAGATCAAGAAATCAACCAATAACAAATTCTGGAGAGGCTGTGAGGAAAAGGAATACTTCTTCACTATTGGTGAGAATACAGGCTGATACACTCTCTGTGGTTCTTATAAATGTAGTAAAATTACAGAAAAATCATCTACCTTAGCTTCTCTATGGGATTTTCTATTTATACCATGCCCACTTACAAATGTTTAACACATCACATCTTATTGTGCTTTTTAAAAATGGGGTGTAGTTACTAATGTATTGCTCACTGACATTTATTAAATTTGAGAGCTTATTTTTCAATAAAACAAATTAATTATTCCAGAATCACTAGTTCTTACTTCAGCAAACCTATTGCGTCATAGTTCTTTTTTGGAAAATATCACAGTGTTTTATTGCCATAAGCTCACTAGACCCTGGACAAGTCTAGACAGCATATCCAAGAACTCACTGTTTACTCTGTGGTTCACAGAGGAGAGCAAGGCTTTTGTGATGCTGCTTAGGAATGATCCCCCAGCTCCTGAAAATAAAGTTGCCATACACATAGAGCAAGACAGATGAACGGTCGAGTGAGCTTTCTAGAAGAGGCAATCATGTGTCGCCTCCTCTGTGTTACCGTAAACCCTCCGGCCTGACGAGGCAATGTTCAAGACGTGCTCATGACTCAGGTACATATTTGAATGTTTTATGGTGGCAACCATATCTATAATAGATGATAATTTGAATATTAAATTAGCATATTTAAATTTTTCCTGTTCATATTTTAAATATGGATGGTGAAGATGAAAACAAATTGTCCATCTATGTCACATGTTCAAAATCTAATTTATCTATTTCAACTCTGAAAATTGATACAGCGTGTAGAAAAAGACATGTTTTGACACCAGTAATAAAAATAGCAAAATATGATTCCTCTATCAGGATGATTTATGCTTAGGGGGAAGGATATATTTGAGTATATATGCAGAATAGTTTGGATAATTGTATTGTCAATTTCTGCGTCTTTTGAAAGGAGCAGTTAATGCTTAATTTTTTTTTTTTACTTTTATTTTTTTTCCTCTTTTGAATTTCTTACAACTTCTTTGTTATTTTTTTTGAAGTTATAAATACAATAGATTTATTGAGAGAAAGAAAGTTCCTGTCCAAGAGAGGGATAGGAGGGGGGCCCAAGTGGGTAGTTCCCCCTCTTTTTTATTTTTTTAAAAAAACAAATCTTACACATTTATATCTGATTAAGTGAGGAGCTAATTTGAAGACTGTATTGTGTAATAAAGCAACCCTTATAGTAATAAGAATTCCTATTACTTTATTTCATGAAATCTTGTATCATATCTAACATTGCTTTTTGTCTTTATATCTATATTTTATATTCTTTAAAACTAAAAAATAAAACACTTTGGTAATTAAACATTAAGATAGGTAATATAATTTGAAAAAAATAAAATCATTTGGAATAAATAATTTCTTTCCAAAATAGAGAAGTAATTTTTTAAATAACTCATCAGGATTTGATCAAACAATTTAAGCATACTTAGATTGAAACTAATTTGAAAACAAATTTAAGCATTTAGAGGAATTCTAGAAGTTTCAATAGCTATTTTAATTAATCAAGACATACATTTTCCTATCTTGTAATAAACAACTAAAGGAGGGATTATATAAAGAATAGAAAAGCAATCTGCGTATTCTCATCTCAAATCTGCCTCATGGAACTTAGTCTTTTAACTAAACATTTGTTTTGAAGAAGATTTAATTCATGCTGCATTCAAAATAATAATGTTGTGGATCATGAAGTGGTACAGAGGCTTCCTGATCCTACACTCCTTACCTTGGGAATTCCCACATCACTCGAGGCAGCATAACTGCTTTGTATGTGTGTGTTTGCCCTGTTAAACTCTAGTAATATCCAGGAAAAAGGACATTGTAAGTCTCCAATAATGCTCAGATGTGAACATCAGTAGCTCCTGAATTTGACTATTCAATCTCCCATTTTTTTCCGCTTTCAGTTTAGACTGAGAAGGGTCTTGAGTTTGCATAAACCATAGAGACCTTCCTTTTCATTTGACTTTGTATAATGGGCTAAGCTACTGGTAACCGACTCTGAAATATGAATTAAGCCTTAGAAAATTTTTATTCATCAAGTAAGGGAGTGAAAATATTTGCCTATGATAGGGAAACAGCACTCTCCCCAGGGGCAGGGTAGGCAAGGGGACCTCGGGACGTTCTCCAAAAACAGGGAATATTTTTTTCCAAAACAACTTTGTGGATAATATGTTGACATTATGATTATCAAGATTATGATGAAAATATGAGATAGCACTGTAGTGAGTTGTCATTAAAAAGTAAATAACAATGATTAGGGTGCATGCTACCTTCCCTTAGATAGAATACCCTTTTTCCAGTTTTATGCATGGTCTTGGAGAGAAATCCTCTTATTCTTTCGATATATGTTCTTTACCAAAAGGAGTTGGCATCCTTTTGGGGTGTGTTGAAAGGCAGAAAAATAAAAAAGACGTGCTCATAGGACAAAAATTAAAAACAAAGATTATTTAACAAATTATCTATGAGACAGGGTGTGCTGGCGCATGCCTGCAATCCCAGCTCTTGGCAGGTTGAAGACAGGAGAATCACTGCAAGTCTGATCTATGTAGTGGGATCCTGTAGACCCTGTATCGTATTCCCTGTACTAAATGCATTAAAAAATTTAATTAAAAAATTAGATATGGATACCTGTGAATATAGATAAGCTGGAAAATTAGGCAATTATTCATTGAACTGCCATACAACAATTCAGCAATCTGCCATACAACAGATGTACGTAGTATTGTCATGAAGGTAAACATGAAGACCATGCATTTCCTCATCTTTCTGATTTAGAAGACACTATGTAGATATGCACAGCTCTTATTTGCTTGCCATTGGCACAGAGCAGCCAGGAGGGAAGATAAGAGCACTGTCTCGGAAGGAACATCATCCAAAGCACAAGTCGCATGGATGTGAAACACTGTAAAAGACTTCAACCGAGACCCATCTAATAGTGTTTCCATTTTTCAGCAACAATGACAAATATTTACTTGCCAGTCATGGCTGCTTAAAAACACAATGCTTTCCTGAGAGCCTACAGTTAAAAGAACAAGTGTCACCAAAGTAGAAGACGAATGGGCTTCAACGTAGGCTGAGGACGTCTTGTCAAAGCTTAGCGCCCTTGGACACAGAAACACACAAGCGAGCAAAGGAAAGGAAAGGGACAAAGCCCAAAGGCACGTTGCAAATGTCTTTAATTTACTTTGGAAGCAGTCCAGTTAACGGGGAGAGGGCACCTGCTAAGGATGTGGAAGGATGTAGCACTGGTGATCCTGAGAAGCAGCAGCCGCTTCCACAGTTACCAGGCTTAGAATAGATCAGCGGTGGCCTCGCCCCCAAAGGCTTTGATGCAAATCTAAGGTCTGACGTGAGCTGTGTTCTCGGGTAGTTTCTTATGCAAGTGTTTGTCACTTTAATTGATTATTCAAAGAGAAGAATAGAGAATAATAGGTACCAATCCTGTGAAAGAGGATTAAATGAGATATTTGTATTACTTTCATGATAGGATTATGTGGCATATCATAAATGTTATGAAGAACATTAAGTATTATTATTATTATTCTGCATTAGTTGTATTTTTTTTTAATCTTGTATTTATTTATTTGGTACACAGTCTTGCTATGCTGCTCGGACTCATAGTGATCCTCCTGTCTCGGCCTCCCCAGCGCTGGGATTACTGGTGTACACCACCATACCTGGTGTTGTCTTGGTGGTATTTGTAAAGATATTTCTGTGAGAGGGAAGAGAAGCTAAGTGGGACATGAAGGACACAGATAAAGGTTGTCTATGCTGGCGATGAGAGGATATAACTATCAAAGGGTCACTAATAACAGATATTTCGAATGTAGCCTACAGAATGATAAAGTGTCACTCTAATTAGAATGATGTGTCAGAAGAAAAACATTTTCCATCAGTACTAGCCTTCAGACATGGGCATAGAAGTCTCTCTCCACATGTCCAAAGGATAATTTTGACAGCTTGTTTCCAGCACTTAACCCACAAGTGTCAATAATGAGTGAAACCCTTCCAGTGTTCTTATTCGAAAGGGTTACAGAAAACTTTGTGGGTGGGCTGGCCTCCAGAGGAGAATGCACTTCTGAGCTTCTCTGCCCTTTCATTTCTGCCTCCTTCAATAAAACAGAGCAGAACAGAACAAAAAGAACACTCACGTTCTTTCCACTCCAGGTCTCTGCTTCATTGACATGAACTGTACATGCGCATTCACAGACACACCCAAAATAACATTACCTGCTAATTCTATGTTTGATGTAAAGTTGCGTTGGTTTAAAATGGTCAAGACTACATTCATTTATTCCAACTCTTATAAACACAACACAGTTGCTTATAAAATGCATGTGAAATGGTAACCTTTCTCCCTCCCTTCTTCCCTCCCTCCTTCCCTTCTTCCTTCCTTCCTATTTCCTGACTTCCTTCCTTAATTCCTTTAATTGATTCCTTTAATCTTCTTAGAAAGCAGTGGAGCCCTAAAACCCACTTGTTACTGTACTGAGGAAGATTTTCTCCGCTCCAGAGCTTGTCTCCTTGTCCTTTCTCCACAGTCTACCAAGGAAATTTGCACCCTGCCTTCAGCCCTTCATGCCTTTTCTTTCCTTTCCCCTCTTGTGCTTTTCTGTGTCCAAGTGCGCCGAGCCTCGATAAAACATCCTCAGCCCATGGTAAAGCCTGCCCTTATTCTGCTTTAGTGACACTTGTTTCTTAAGCTCTCGGATCCCAGGAAAACATTTTGTTTCTAAATAGCCAAGACTTTTGAGTAAATATTTGTTATTTTTAGTGAGTAATTATTTGGAGTAATATCATAAATAATCTAATTCCAGGTTCCAGTTACTCACTATATGGATATACTGGATTGTTCTCATTTGACCTTTATTTTCATAATCCAAAGAAGACATGACTGATGATTTATTTTTTTAAGGGAATTTTAATACTGATGCAAACACCACACTGTCACCTTTTGAGAATGAAATATGTTACTGTCATATTTATTATTGTTATTGTCAGTAACAAAGTTTGAGAGGAACGCAGGAACATTTTATTACCACTGTCTCTAAGGCAATAAAACTTTTCTAAATGTGAAGAAAAACAGACAAAAGTCTGTAACTTTCTAGGGACCACATGGCAGATAATTTTGACAGCTTATTTCTAGCACTTAACCCACAAGTGTCAATAATGAGTGAAACCCTTCCAGTGTTCTTATTTGAAAGGGTTACAGAAAAGGAAAACACTTGGTGGAGAACTGGGCCTAAGGGGAAGCCACACCTTAATTGTGATTCAAGGCTGCAGAATATTCTGTGTACAAATAAATAGGCTTCAACACCTGCTATGGAGGTGGCATCTGGCATAAAAGAAACAAACATCTGCTTATAATGTGCAGAGGGAGACAGTGACAGTGAAGAAGTAGGGACTGTCACCGAATTTGCAACCTTGTTAAGTTACAGGAAGGGCCCAGAGGACAGAGACTGCACGGATACACGGGGCCATATAACTCCCATGTGACAGGATGACAAGATCTGTCCTCTCCCCTTTCCGCCCACCCCCCAGGTTTCTGTATCGAGTCATTATTTAATCAACTTTCAACATTAGTAAGTACTTTTTAAAGCAAAGCTCACCTTAAAAGACAATTTTCCCAACAACGTTCATACCCTACAGTGATAACTATCTCCTGCTGATTCACATGGACACTATGTAACTATTCAAACTTAATGTATCTTCTACAATTTTTGGAAGAGACAGAGAGGCAGACTTGGTGGTTTGGGTGACAGCCACATAGGTGCTTGGCTTGAGCTTCCAAACAGGTAAGAAGCTGTGTGGATTCTGCATCCACTCTTTAAAGTTCAGGAGTCTGGTTCTCCTAGATTATGACATTTGGGACACTGTCTCATCTTTTTTTGATTCAGATACTGATAAATCTGGTGGCATCCCTCCTTCCAAAAAGTTGAAAAGATTCTTTCCTTTTTTTCTTTTTAGGAAAAGAAGCACTGGAGGGCTTAGAAGTAGCAATCCTAAGTGCCTTTTCCCCCTTTCCTTCATTTTCCAGAGCTCTAATGATAATTCTGTAAAGTATTACAATTAGTTTAGATCTATCACAATTGATAATGACAGGTTTAAGTATTTAGTGAATGAATGAGGTTAACATAATAAAGGCAGTAATTGTGAAGGGTCCAAGACATAGGTTCAAAATAGGTACCACCGCCTCATCTAATTAGATTTTAAATGTTTGCCCCTTAAAATACGCAGCTGACTGAAAAGAAAAAAAATTCAGCCTAAAAAAGGGTAAACTGAATTCAGTGCCACATGCCTCTAAGTCCAGTTCAAGACCAGTCAAAGCAACTTAATGAATCACAAAAAGAATTGTTGTAATGTATTTAGTACAGGATCTACAGGGTCACACTACATAAATCAGACTGCTAGTGAGCCTCCTGTTTTTCCAGCTTCCCGAGCACTGGGATTACAGGTGCACACCACCATACCCAGTCTCAATCCCTATGTCAGAGCACCCCAGAGGTGGAGCTGGCCCGACACACTGGGGATCGAACCCTGGGCCCAGCACTTGGCCTACGTAGGCACTTTAGCACCACAAGAATTTTTAAAGTAATTTTCTACTTAAACAACAACGACAAAAAAATAATATAAACATAAAATTGTCAAACATCTATTTAGATCCTATAGTTTCCCTTGCTCCCTTGAAATACACAGTAAACCAGAGAATGCATTATTATCTCGCTCACTGTTTCAGTTACAATGAATATGAACCTCTGAGTGCCATGGCTGGCGCCTGTCATCCCAGCCCTCTGGGATGAGAGACTGAGGCAGGAGAAATGCAAATTCAAGCTCAGCCTGCACACATTAGCGAATGAGTGAAACCAGGGCTCAAAATACACAAAGCATTTAAATGATCTAAAGCAAAATGGATGCTTTTATTTTTCCATAGATTTGAAAGATCAAGGTAAATTTTTAGTGATCTTGTTGTTTGACTTGGGCAGGCTTATGCAGGATGAAGGCCATCCGCTGCACAGAACCTGAGTGTGGCAGTTAGCAGGGCTACAGCCTGGTCAAAGCCCTGGCTACACCAGTATCCTCAGCGGTTTCTTCTCCATGAGCCAGAAAATATATTATTTTAATATTTTTAATCACTAGTGTCTGATTTCATTAATAATGCTGTCTCAGGTCATTTTAAATATTTTTAATTTTTGTTCATTCGTAACTGTAGATCATAATATATTTTTCCAGGTAGTAGATCGTAAACTCAGTAACTCAAATTTAAACTGTATAATCTTAATTGAGTGAAATAGTTTTGCCTAGAGCCAATACTAAATCTCTACTTCCCCAAGTGTTAATTAGTAAGTCTGTGTTAAATTTTGGCTGTCCAAAAATTTGAGGCACTGAATATTTAATTTTTCATTACACAGTGCTTGTGGCTTGGATCTTGTTCTTGCCTCTTAGATGTGTGCATTCTCACTTCCTTCAGAAAAATACAACACCAAAACATTATGAAAACAGTTTGCAATGTATTATTTCATCGACTCTGTATGGTTATGGTGTTTTGAAACTGTCTGATTGACATTTGTATTTCAATAAAATAAAAATAAATGGAAAAAAAAGAAAAAAAAAGAAAAATACAACCTTAACCAAGCTTCATTCGAGTCTTGTAGGACTCACTTTGCAGGTGATTCGGTTCATTGGTTTAAGTTACAGCCAGCTATTTTGAAGAGAACAAGAAAACTTCAGTTCACCCAGTGTGTTTAAATTGTGTTGTTTCTACTACTAGCATTCATTCATCGCTTATATGAGTAGGCATGTTTGATGTGTTTGCTTAGGGAACATTCTTCAAATCCTATTTTATAAATGCAAAATTTTTGAATTGCATAAAGAAAACTGCCTGGGCGGGCAAGATAGCTCAAAGGACAGGGCACATGCTTAGGCAAGCACAGGGATCCAGGTGCCACCCCAAGTGCCAGATAGCATGCTGGCCTAGGCCCCAGGTGCGCTGAGCCAGCCAGCAAGATGGGATGTGGTGGGACATGCCTGTAATCGCAGCACTGGGGAGGCTGAAACGGGAGAATCACTACACCTGCGCAGTGAGACCACGTACCAAATACATAAAAAAAGAAGTAAAACTCTCCATGATATCACCCACCCCGAAATATTTACTCCTGAATCATAAACTCCGAAACTCACACTCTGCAGTATGCAGCATATTTATAGTGGTGAGATATTTCTGCTTGCGATTGACCTCTAGCATGAAAATGAGGTCAGGTTTTTTCAGCTTTTCTCCACAAACTCCACTTTCAACTCTGTCCCACTTCTAAAAGTACACTTTGTGTCACTCTGATATGAAAAATTACTTTAGGGTTGACCAGATAGCTCAGTGGATTAAAGTACCTGCTCAGGCAGCCACAGGGACCTGTGTTCAATCCCCCTCATGCCGTGGTAGTTCTGCCCCTGGGGCGCCCTGGGTCTGCGATTGAGACTGGGCATGATGGCACACACATGCAGTCCCAGTGCTTCAGAGGCTGAAAATAGGAGGATCGCTCAGAGTCCAATCTGTGCAGTGAGACCCTGTAGACCCTGTACTAAAATACATTAAAATTAAAAAAAAATTGTTTCAAATATTCTTCAAATTATGTGCAACAAGCACAAAATCCTTGAGACTCAGGTTTCTAAAATAGTAGTCAAATAGTAGGAACTGTGTTCCTTTGTTCTTACTCACCTACCTACTAAATAAATATTCTGGCTGGAGCAGACAAGCTGAATATCATGGTATAAAACCAGTTTTCCTACAAGATTCCATTACATGTTTGTTCTAACAGAAAAATTTTAGATCTTGAGACATTTTACTTGTGACCATAGTTCCTACCGTCTTTTCTCTCAAAACTTCTGTGTGAAACATTTTCTAAACAAGGGTTATTTATATCAAATCTCAAAAAAACTACCCTTCAAAATCTCATTCCCTGCTGAGCTACACAGAGGGAAAAATATAACAGGATTCCTAGACATGCATAAAAATCTCTAGAGATCTTGAAGACAGTTTGCACTGACGATGGTGGCAATCTGTACACTTTTGAGTAATGAGAATGTTATAATGACAGACACCTCAGAACTGGCTGGGTGCTCAAGGGCCGGCCCATGTACACATTAACATCATGTGAAACAGGCTTTGCCGTCCTCCGGAAAGCTCCACAAATTGAACAGACTGTTAACCCTCACTTAAGTTTCAAAATCATTCAGGCGGGTACTCTGCTTGCTATTGGCTCTGAGCTGGAGACTTACTCATGGGAACACCCATGCGGCTCCTCATGGATCTTTTTGTAAATTTGGCCCCAAGAAGAGAATAACACTGATCATGCACGCACGCTACAGCTGCGTGTGATTCCACCCCTCTCACAGGGTTCTTACAAGCAATCAAAACTATGAATGGCACTGAGTCAAAAATAAAGATAAGGTCTCTGGTAGCTCATCATTATACGCTGTAATATAATTTACTGTAATAACAATAATAATTTACTTTCAAGTTCCTCAACTTGTCTAATATTTCAGAGAGCGCCTTCCTCATGTTTAACCATGATTGTCTTAAATCTCTTTGGGACCCTATTTCTCAACTCTGCTGCACTTGGATAAGTTTCGTCAAATTTAGGTTCATTCAAAACAATATACCCAAGGGCCGGCAGTATAGCACAGCGGACTAAGCAGTTGTTTAGGTAAGCGCAGCGGCCAGGGTTCGATCCCTGCTTCCGCTTGCCGCACCGGCCCCGCCTTCGGGTGCACTGAGCCAGCGATGGAGTCCGGGCCGTGGTGGTGCGCACCTGTAATCCCAGCACTAGGGAGGCAGAAAGCAGGAGGATCACTATGAATGTGAGGCCCTGTGTACAAGAAAAGAAAAACAAAACAACATACCCAAACTGACCCCCACACATACCTGTTCCTTTATACTTTCAAAAGGCAGCAAAGAAAATATAGTTTTCTTTCTAAGAAGCAATACTAATGTTTAGTTTTTGTGATTTATTAATCTACACCAAAAATGTTATATCCATGTAAATTCATCAGAGCATTCAATTTCAGACTTTACTTAGATAATTGCAATTATGTGATTTGTTTTGATTGAAGACACATAGTGATGGCCTTTGTTGTTGATTTTCATTGAAGTTTATATCTCCATTTATATTTTAGACTTACATTTTGCAGAAGCAGTTCAGCAGGAGCCATGCCTCTCTATGGCATTCTCTGTATTAATTGCTACATTGTTCAAATTAAAATATTTCATATAGGGCTGGGGAGATAGCTCATTGGAATAATTGCTTCCCTGGCAAGCACAAGGGCCTGAGTTCAATCCCCGGTTCTGAAAAAAATAATAAAATATTTCATATAATTACATGATCATCCAAATAGTCCTAAAAATGCATATTTGTACCCAACTAAAAGTGCAAAGTTACAATGATTCAATAGGATTAGTAGGAACTTTGACAAGATATCAAAATTAAAAAAATTCAAATACACGAGTCTTTCTTTTTTCTGAAAGCAAATCCGAAACTTCTTTCTGTTCACTTCCTTCTGTCCTCTTTTCTGGCCAGCTACATTGTTATAGGAATTGATATTCCGTTTATTAAATCGGTGCCTAAATACTTTCAGTTCAGATTCTATTTAGCAAGTGCTATAGTTGCAAATGGAGAGAGAAGGGTGATTACAATGTAATCTCATTGGAGGCTGAAAAGTTTTATAATTCCATCGTTATTTTATCTCCACTGCCTAGATCGGTGGCCCCAAAATTGCAAGAGATAGTTAATAAATGCTGAGTAGTTGAGTGTTTGCATACAGTTAGCCAAATGAGATTCCCATGGAAAAGTACTAAAAATCATCCCAGGAAGTAAAAGATTATTAGAGAAAATTGAGGAAATTAATTCAGTTAATGGAACCAACTGCCAAATATGACATGATTCAAAACAATATGACTAAATCATGACTAAGAGGAAAATTCTAGCCCAGATGGGAATTTGAATCTTCCAAGGACAGACTTATTACCAAGAAATGCAGTGTCTGAGTTTAATAAATGCCACAAAATACACCCATCAGTGAGTTGGAGAAAATGTATTTCATTTTCAGAATGGTGAATTGTCCTTCGATGGTAACATCTCTTGAACTTTCCAGAACCCTAACAAAAATGTAAGTTTCAAGAGGGAGGGAGCTGGCCAGAATGTTAGGCAGAAGAGTAAAAGCACCTTGCATGTTTCTCTCCGCTAGATAACAGGGAAGTCAAAATTGACACCTGGGAAGGTGCATTTTTAAAGAGCTTTCTACTGCAATGTTATGTAATGTTTCAATACTCTGAAAAGATTAAGATGATAATGTTGTAAAAGGTATAACTGAGCTTTTCAATATTACCTAACCTAAATTTAGCATAATGTTTTTCACGATAATAGTGATGTGTTCACTGGTGATAGAATATTAAAAATGACCTATTTTGAGAGGAAAAGTAGAAAACTCAGGTCACAAAACCCAGGTGCTTTTATTCAACTTAAGTTTTGAAAAATAGTTTCAGGGTCTCAAAGTTGAATACAAAGTAGAGGCATGCTACCATTGCTACTCACAGACTTAATTTTTTTGCACAATTCTGGCGAACAAGCAAATTGGTCCAAATTTCCCCATAAGATTCAGTGTCACTCAATGCAGAGTTCATAAATGGAAGCAAAATTTTGCTAAATGCTTGAGCTTGCTGACAAACATGTTAGCCAACAGGAGCACTCATCAACCCATGTCACAGTCTAGTAGTATACAAGAAAACAATGCTACCTTTTATTAGGTAAATGGTTTGTTTGAATTTTCTGATTTTTGTCTTAGTTTGAGAGAACATTTCTTGCAGCTAAGAGTAGAGTGCTGTTTATTTATAAAATTAATGCTGCTGTTGGTGTTGAACATGATGTTATTGTCCCAAGATTTCAGGCTGTAATACGATTGGTCATTAACAGTAGCTTTGTCTGACTCACCTGGGAGTTCCTAGGTTTTTCTCCTCTGCTGCTGGAGCCCATGAGAAAGAAATGTTCTGCAAATCCAGGGATAACCTCCCAAAGCCTTTGCAATTGCATTCTTACAGTAATTTTGTCCTCTTGCATGTCCTACGAAGGACATGCGTCTGTTTGTCTGTTTCTGTTACTGTGTTAGAAACATCTGAGTAAGTGTGATGGTTAGATTAATCTTGAGGATCAACTTCATGGAACTAAAAGACCCCAAGAAAACTGGTAAGCCCACTTCTGGGTGTGACTGAACGTGCTTCCAGGAACAATAAATGTGCACGTCAGCACGTTGAGTGTAGAGCTGCAGCCTGAACATAGGCTGCTGTGTCCAAGGATCTGGAAAGCCTGGGTAGAACGAACCAGCAGAAGAAGCTGAGTACACAGGTGCATACCTGTAATCCCAGACAGCACTGTGAGAGGCTGAGTCAGGAGCACCACAAGGTCAGGCACAGCTGGGGCAATCTAGTGATTTAGGCAGAATCTGTCTCTTGGGTATGATCAAGCACAGAGGCCCTCACTTACCCCCAGTGCCACAGAAAGCAGCAGAAGTGGGAAGTTCCCAGGGACTGCAAAAGTTAACTGCTTTTGGACCAGTGATTTTTCTTACTGTTGTCATTTGCTGTGGACCTGAGACTCGGATGTTTTTAGTTACAGACCCGCACCAGATGACTCCAGGAGTCTCCAGGGCTGCAGCTTCAGGCTTTTCTTCTGAGGCTTGCGTCTTCCTGGGCTAATAGCCGTTGGGTTCCCAGCTTTGTAGCCTGCGGGCAGCCCCTGTGAAGCCAGCAGGCCTCTACTGTGTAAACCAATCTCAAAATTAACACTAATAATTATAAAAACATCCCATTAGCTCCAATTCTTGGCCAGCCCCAACACAAGGGTTTTTAGGGAGGATACTTTGGGGTGCTCTGAGTTAGAATAGAAGTTTTGCTGTCATTTAAATGTACTGTGGGCAGCCTTGGAAGACACCCTAAAGTCATAGTCAGTCAGCCTGGAGAATGCAGAACTGCTGATCCTAAGCGACATGTCACATATATTCAGCTGCTGCAGGGGAAGAAGGTAAACAATGATTTATAACTCCAGGCACAATTTGAAAGGCACAAGGGCAGACCCTTGGAATTGCAGGTGCTTATTTGTGATCGAGATGTCTTTCAAAGCAGTGACTCGGAAAAGCCGTATGCAGCCTTGTGCGGAGTTAGAGCACAGAAATGCGGATGTAGTGTGACCTCAGACTTTCCAAGCAATGCAAAGACTAATTCTGAAAGCTTCCTTCTTATGTATTTCATCAAGAAAAAAGGTGTGAGCAGATGACATGGGATGGGCTTTCACTGCATCTCAAAAGGAACGAAATGGGTCTTCCTTACTTTCATTCATTTTACTTTGCTGAGTATCGCTTAAACATCTTCAGTCGCCCATATGTAGAAAATTCAGCATGGGATGCAGCTCAGCAGCACAAGCACCTGTCTGGCAGGATCAAGGGCCTGAGTTCGATTTTTGGTTCTGAATACAAATAAAAATCATTGAAAGACTATTGCGGATACTCCCAGCTCTCCCCTCCCCCACCTCTCTAATGTTTTGGACACATGTCAGTTGTAGGATGACACTGAAGTGTGATAAGCACGCCAGCGACACTGCACTCCAAAGCACGCAGAGGGTACCTTCTGCACAAGGGCAGGCAGAACCTTTGCTCGGGTAGGGAAGGGCAAATGACAAAGGGAACTGAGAGCAGAACTCAGAGGCACTGGCATTGAGAGCTGAAGCAATAAAAACCTGAGAATTTAGATTGAGAGCAGGCAGCAAAGAGGAACAGTACGGAAGACCACAGAAGTGAAGGTAGGAGGAAAGTTCCAAAAGAAAAGAAGTCAGGCGCAAAAGAGAGTTGTGTCACTGCAAATTGCAGGTGAAATTACTTGACAATGATTATATCAGGCCCCGGTACCTACAGAGGGAAGAGGTGAGATATCTGAAGTTGAGGAATCAATAAAGTTGAGGATGAGACTCAGAAAGGAGAAATAGAAATGAATTACAGAGACCTGGAGGAGAGCGTTTCAGACAAAGTTTGGGTTCTGCAGCTTAACAACTGACAGGGGCTATGCTCAGACAATTGAGAGAAACCAAATAAGCAAAAGAAGAGAAAGTAGCTGCAAAATACACATTTAAATAAGTTCTTATGAAACCCTAAAATGGCAAGATTAATCTGCATTGTTTTTATTCCCATTTATTTCTCACATTAAGAATAAGGTAATTTACATAAGTATCTATTTCTTGTAGCACTACTTTTGAATAACATCATCCCATATGCTTCATACACATTTGCTTTTTTGTTATAAATGATGTAACATTTTCAAACTAAATTTAGAAAAATACCCTGAAGATATTATGAACTATATTTGTGTGATCCTTCTTACCAAAGAGCTGGCTTTCAGTAGCACTTAGAATTGAGTTTCGTTTTAGAGACTGTAGTTTTACCTGCCTTTAAGGATGAAAGGAGAGAAAGAAGAGAAGGGAGGAAGGAGAGAAGGAGGGACTGAAAGGAAGGAAGAGAAGCTGGAATGGCTCTGTTGTCGTAGTAATGTGATCTTTACATAAAAGATCACAAATCTTTTATGTTATATCAACTTTTTTTCATGTTTTAGGGAAGACTCCACAGGGTGTTCAAGGTCTCACTACTACACTGGACTCACAGTGATACTCCTTTTTACAGCCTCCCAAGAGCTGGGATTACAGGTCCACCACCATGCCCAGCCTCAATTGCTGTCTTGGCGTGCCAGGGGTGGAGAGTGGGGGGGGGCGAGGACAGCGCAGCAGGCCCGGGAATCGAACCCCCAGCCCCTGATCCTGCTTGCAGGCTACGTGCTATCAATTATGTTGACTGCAAAAGGAAAGCAGAATATATCACACAGTGGCCACCGTGTAACCCAAACCTGGAAAACTTTAGGGCAAAAACTGTACTTATTAGGCAAAACCCACAAATGTCCACATTCCGTGGTACTAACAGGATGTATTGAAGAATGATTATTGCATTATTATTGCTGCATTTAAAACAGTCCTATCACTTGATAAAATAGGATTCTGCACACAGCAAAAGAGACACTGACAATGATTCGTAAAGAGATTGTATGCTTACTGATGAAATGATGCACGCTCATTAGCAGTCTGGGTAGATAAGGTCTGCGTGGATTAGATACAGCCCTCAGCCCCTCCTATTCTCAAGACCTCTTTGCCTACCTGAACTGCTGGCGATCTTTTAAATCCCTCCCTGAGGATCCTGAAAGTTACCAAACTGCTCTTAAATTGGCTTCCTCTTCACTATTTTTGTTGGAAATGTATGCTTTATCCATTACCTAATTTCATTTTCACTGCTAACATACCATTTTATGGAGGATTTTTACAACCTCCCACAAAATACCTTTTATTAACCTCGTGCAAAGCTGCTAGTTCAGTGAAATGCTGAGATGCGGGGGCTGCTGGAGGACACTGCAATGATCTCTGGCGACAAAGGGAGAGGCGGTGTTTCTCCCCAGCTGCATGTAGCTCTAAGTGTCCTGTCACTGCCGTGTTCTCTTGTCCAGTGATCAGGTCGTCTTCCTGAGCTACAAAGGCACATGCTGACAGTGAACACCCTCTCCCCGGTGCACACATCCCGGGGTAACCAGCACCCATGTGTGATGCGGGCCATCTGTGTCTTATATTGGCCCTTCTATATGGGAGTGTGTGTATTGCTCTATGGCTGGTCACACACAAAAGTTGTCTGTAGACAACCCTGACAAGAAAAGTATGTTTTTAAATATTAATCGCCGGGTGTGGTGGCGCAGGCCTGTAATCCCAGCACTCGGGAGGCTGAGGCAGGAGGATTGTTGTGAGTTCGAGACCAGCCTGAGCTACAAAGTGAGCTTAAGGCCAGCCTGAACTGCATGTTGAGACCCTGTCTCAAAAAAAAAATATTAATCACATTAGAAAACAATTGCCTTTATGAAGCCCAATTTTTTTCATTATATAGAGAATGCTTTATTAGTTTCTATAATCAAACCCACATGGATAAGACTTCACATATCGAATACAATGCATTACTCTTGTGCAAATGGAAAAAAAAAAGTTTAATATTTCTAGGCCAAGGTGACTGTTAATTTCTTTTTTAATCAATTATATATTTTTATTTTTCTTCTTTGTTTTTAATTACTTTTATTGAGAAACGAATAGCAATGAGAAACTTTCAAAACTGATTAATGGGACAGTTTCAATAATTAATACATTGCATACTATTGTCTTCAGAGTGGTTATTCATTGTACAAGATGCAGACATGATAGCCTGTCCAAACATTATTAGTACAAATCTTTCTTCTCATTGAATTGAGAGAAGGTAGCAGTTTATCTGTCATAACTATTTTGTATATACAGATACAAAATGGTCCTTCATTTGTATCCCCTTTTTTTGTTCAGTTTTGTCTGAGCTGGGTATTCCATTGCCATTTTAACCTTCCTCTACACAGACAACACACACACTGAGAGGGAAATTAGAGAAACAATACCTTTTACAATAGTACTGTAGAAAATGAACTACCTTGGAATTAATCTAACTAAAGAAGTCAAAGATCTATTCAAGGAAAAATCACAGTATTCTGAAAAAAGAGATCATAGAGGATTTCAGAAAAAGGAAAGATATTCCCTGCTCCTGGATAGGAAGAACCAACATTGATGGCCATACTCCCAAGATGTTATACAGATTTAATGAAATCCCTATCAAACCACCACCAACATACCCCACAGACCTATGGAAATCATTCCTAAAATTTATTTGGAATCAGAAAATATCTAGAATAACAAAGGCAATCTAAGTCAGCAAAGACAAGGCAGGATGCATTACTGGTTCTCTACATGCCAAAACCTAAAACTTTACCCAGGTCTATCACCATGCATTAAGCTAAAGTCAAAATGGATTAAAGATCTAAACATTAAAACAGAAACACTAAATCTTGTAGAAGAGAAAGTAGGAGGAAATCTTGTAGACTAAGCGTAGGCAAAGAGTTCATGAACAAAAATCAAATCACATGGGTAATACTTGAATTAACAACTGGGACCTCCTCTTATTGAGAAGTTTTTGTACATCAAAAGAAATTACTAACAAAGTGAAAAGACAACCCACAAATTTGGAAAAAAAATCTTAACTAATAAGCACTCAGACAAAGGTCTGCTCTGTAAAATTTATAAAGAACTTAAAAACATTATGGCCCCAAAATTTAAAGACCCAATCCAGAAATGGGCATCTGAGATGAGCACACATGACTGTTAATTTCTGTACAATGCCAACTGAATGCAGTAAACTGGGATAATTTTTTCCAAAGTTATATATATATATATTCAATGATAGCAGCTTGCTATGAGTCAATAGCAGCAACAGCTTTTCCGGATTCTGCTGTCATCCAAACAAAATCATAGAGCTGTACACTGCCCTCTATGTCCAGTAGTTTCAATTGGTAGAGATGTTGATGTTTTCAATTCATTACAGGTTGATTAAGGATTATGTTTAAAATTGTGAACTTTTGTGGAACAGTAAATATATACCAAGAGCCAAATATATGTATGTACCTATATAGATACAAATTTTTCAATTTAGGGTCTTCCTTCCTTCCTTCCTTCCTTCCTTCCTTCCTTCCTTCCTTCCTTCCTTCCTTCCTTTCTTTCTTTCTTTCTTTCTTTCTTTCTTTCTTTCTTTCTTTCTTTCTTTCTTTTTGTACTGAGAATCAAGCTCATGACCTTGCACTTGCCCAGCAGGCACTGTGCCACTGAGCTATATCCCCAGAACTCCACTTATTTATTGATTGATTCATTGATTGATACAGGGCCTTACTACACAGTTTGCACTTGTAGTGATCCTCCTGTCTCAGCCTTCTTAGTGCTGGGATTACAGGTGTGCACCGCCATACCTAATTCCATGTCTAGCAAGGCATACAGTACTGGGGATTGAACTTGGGACCTTTCATTTGCCAGGTAGGCACTTACGCTGCTGCAGTATCTCCCCAGCCCCAGCATCCTTATTTAAATCAATAAATTTAGAGCAGGTAACTATAAGAGTCCAGCACTCATGATAGTTTGTGAATATGGAATTTTAAAAATCCTGCTCTTTGATCATTGGAATATCTTGAACTATCTTTCCACAAATAAATTGAGACCAAGTATGATTGGTCTTGTATATAGTCATGAACCTGTTGGAAACCTTAAAAGCACTCGATGTGAAGTTGTGATTAGTCAGTGGCATCAGATATATTTCAGTTACTGGATTTAATCAGGCACATTTAATGTGATATTTACACCATCCGACCTCTTTTCCCAACAATTATGAGAATCTATATTAACCTAATTCTTGGAGGTCACCTCATTGCTTATCTTCTTTTTTCCTCCTTGTTTTCTCTTATTCTTTTTTAGCACACTATATAATTGTCACAAAACATTTCCTGGAATATTTACTTATCTTTTAGTATTTAAGAGCCCTCGTGCTCCATTTCTTGGCATTGAAATCATCTATAGAATGTTGCTCGTACTAGGCCGTGTTTTGAGCCACAGTGTCACTCTCTGAATGTTACTGAAAGTGAGGTAAAGGGAAGAGTTGCATGCAAAACAAGACCTACAAATTAGGTCATCACTAGCTGTTATAAAGGTGGTTTTAAGGGGCTGGGGAGATGGCTCAGTAGAATAAGCACTTCCCTGGAAAGTGCAAGGGCCTGACTTCAATCCCCTGTTCTGCCAAATAAAAGAGGTTTTAAAATATATATACTGGGACACCATTATATAAATATATTTCTTGTTCAACTTTGTGTTCATGGAGGAAATAAAGGAATACCTAGATATAGATATATAAATATAGATATTACTAATTCTCTTAGTTTTTTGAAAAGAAAGGTCTGTGCTAATATTGTTTGAACAATTAAACACTGATATCTTATACTCTGAGTAACTAATTTAAAGATAATAATATGCTTTGTATTCAGCATTGCTAGTCTTCCTTGTTTGGAAATTTTGTTTTACTTTTTCTCTTTCAAAGTAAAAAAGAAAAACTGCAGGCACTCATGCTTGGCAGAAATTGCTGTTCTATGTGACACTACTGGGGCCCTAAATTCTCTTTCGGTTCCTCTGCATTCTTGACAGTGGCCTGGGCAGAAAGACATGGATCTGTATGAGCCCATTCTGGAGGCAACTTCTGCCCTCACTCATAGTATTTTAGTCATAGCTCAGGCTCTGGGATTTGTCCTGAGGGAAAGTGTACTAACCTGTGTACCAGAAGGACAGGAGAATGCCCATGCCTCTGCCTTCGTATGCCATAATCTCACTCTCTACCAGTCATATTGATCAGAACTTTTTTGTTTTGTTTTCCTTTGTTCTTCAACTTCCAGAATAGTTCATGACCCACATTTTTCCATCTATAAGGCATACTTACCACTTCACCTATGTTGGTCAGCTAGCTTCTATTTTTCATTTATAAATGAAACTCCTCTTATTAAGAAATTTTTACTATCCATTTATGTGATACCTTTGATTCTTAGTTATTACAGGCAGAATAGATTGTGCCATCTGCCAATGTTTTGACAAATGTTTAACTCTATAAGTGGACTTCAGGTTTCCAAATGGCAATGACAATTCTTTTTTAAGTCTCTTTCAATAATGCTAGAATATGGAATTATTTGTTCTCTTTCAGTAATACTAGAATATGGAATTATTTGTTCAATGAATAAAACACAACTCCACTCTTCAACACTAGGTAAGGGCATTCACATCTTTAAGACCTTGGCCATAGAAACAAGATTAAATATTCTACAAAGTTATCATTGTGATTTGTAATGGGTCCAAAGAAAGTGCAAATGGGAAACTTAAACAATGACATGGCATATTTTAGTATATACAAAATAATTAAGAGAATGGTCAAGAATATTTGGGTATAAAAATTTAAATCTGCATTTTAGCACTATATTAATAAAATCTTCAGAAAACTTTTTCTTAATCAGCAGCTATGTGTGTATGTCAATCCATAGAATATGGAACAATAAGCCTGATTTTAACATCAAATTGGTTAGAAGGAACCTTGCTTCCCTCCTTTTTCAATACTTCTGAAAGTATTGTCTTTGAATTTTTCACTGTATCCTCTTTCTCACTATGCTGAACTGGTCATAAGTTGTACTTGACCTGGTTTTCTATGTGCGTAATGCTGTCATATAGGTCATGCTAGCGTAACTTATCTTAAAATGCTACATATACATATATATGTAACATAAATATGGAATATATGTATGGAATATATATGGAAAATTTATAAATCAAATATATATGTAGATATGTAGTTATAGATATACATATAGATATATTCCAGCCCTAACTTCTCTTAAGTGTGCTGATTTAGCCTTTTCTTTGCTGCTCTTCACTAAAAAATCTCCTGAATTCACCTAAATCCTAATCTACCTGGAATGAAAAACAGAGCATCTCTCCTCCCTTCTGTCATTCTCCTCCTCCAGTTCTGTTTTAAGCCATAGCATTATAGTCTCTCAGTTTTCAAAACCAACAGTTAATTTTCCTCTTCCCTGATGTACTTGCTTAATCAATAAAAGGAAAACCAGAACCACCGAGCCCAGGGAGCCTGCTTTTGTCAATTATACCAATGAAATTCCAGCTCTTGTGAAATCAGGCTGGGAAGAGAAAACGAGTGCCAGCACTGCTCAGCAGGATAGAAAATCTCCATGCCTGGGAAGCTCCCCAGGTTCCTTTGGAGAAGGTGCCTTCTGGGCTCCTGCTCTCGGTGGCAGCTGGGATGCCCAGGAGGACAGAATCCAGGAGCAAATACTCTCCAGAAAGCCACAAAGTGAGAGTCACACAGAAAGACGATTGAAAATGCATTAGAACCAATAAAGGAATTCACTTTCAATTTCAAGAGATCATTTCCTAAATGAAAGTGTATGGCGAGGTTGGATTCTGCCCTACAACAGAGAGGTGCACATCCCCATGCGGACCGGAACTACCTTCTTCATAGATCAAAGCCTCTAACTTCATCTTTCTCACTCAGATTGAGGAGCATATTTGTATTCTTTATGAATGTGCACAGAATTGAACAGCTTGCTTCACTGACTGGCCGTACCCTCAGGGTCTCATTGAGAGCTTGGCTATTGCTTCCCACCCCTGGGAAAGAATGAACCTGGGCCATTGGTAATCAGACAGCAGTTTGGAAAGAGGCAGCTGGATTGCACATCTAGCTAGGGCTGGGTTGGCCATGAATGGTCCTCAGGCTCCCTTGGGTGGAGGAAGGAGGATCAGGAGAATTGAATGAAAGATGTGGGCAAATGCAAGCACTCACATCTGAAAGAAGCAACTTAGCTCTTTTTCTTGAGGTAAAGCTCCATTCTTGTGCTTTTGAAATGAGAATCTCAGATGTAAGGGATACTTACCACTTCACCTACGTTGATCAGCTAGCTTCTAATTTTCATTTATAAATGCAATGCCCTTTGTTCAGAAATTCTTACTATGCATTTACATGATACCTTTGATTCTTATTCATTGCAAGTAGAATAGATTGTGCCATCTGCTAATGTTTTGACAAATATCAGTTAGTTCTACAAGTGGACTTCAAGTTTCCAAATGGCAATGACCATTCCTTTATAACTCTCCATTCTAATACAATTTTTTTAAGAATGCTAGAATATGCAGTTATTTGTTTAATGAATAAAACACAGCTTCACTCTCTAGTGCTGGGTGAGGCCATTCACATTGTAAGACCCTAGCCATAGTGTGCTTGTTAGAGCTGAACCTTCAGCCTGTCCTCACCATGCTCTCTTCCACTGCTGCCCCTTTGTCAAGAAGCTTGCTGGTCTTCTCATGGAACAAAGATCAGGGAGACGCAGAGGAGGGGTGCTCTGTAAATGTGTGAGATGCTACAAAACGTCACAACCACGCAGCACGTTTCACTGTCCCCTCTCTGTGCTGCTGCTTATGCTATTGCTCCGAAATGATGCTTTTCTTTTTCCTTTTTCTGATATCCACTCATCTCCACTGTCAGATGATCTGTCGTAGAGGAAATGAAACAGACGCTCTTTTGAACTCTTTCACAATCAGGCCTTACTTTTGGACTTCCACTTCGGTTTGCGTGGTCTAAGTCTATGAGGGTGCTGCTGAGTTGGTGTTGGGAGATATTCCCTCCTCTGAGTTTAACGCCCTTCAGGTTTTTTATCTTCCATCATTTCTCAGGTGATCCTCCGGGTGATAATACCTGGTCATTCTGTCCTGTAGTCAGCAATGGAGGAGGCCATTGCTTCCAGAATCTTCCTGAGTCCTTTCATTTCTTCTTAGTAATTTTCCAACCATTAATTCCACCCAGCTGTGAGACTTCCTCTCCCATTTTCCCATGCTCTTTCAGAACGGAGCCCAATTGTATCCCAAGACTTCTTCGTCTCTAATTCTGTTTTTTTTGCTTTTTGCCCATTCAGCCCACCCAGAGGGCAGAGCTGGCACAGCATGTGGTGCTGGGAACTGTGGTCCCCTGTACCTGCCTAAGCTTGCCTAAGCAGGCACTTCAGAATGTTGAGCTGTCTCGCCAGGACTCTTTGTCCCTAATTCTGTTATTATCAGTGTTTAAGTATCCTTTGGTAAATTCATGTTTTTTTTTTTTTTTTTCTCCTTTTGGTCTCAGTGACTTACACATCATTTGACTTATAGGAGATACTTCACAAGCAAAATACATGAAAGTGAATTTCTTTCATGGGATTAGCTATTGACAAAAATGTTACACCAATTTAGCAGTTGCTGGTTCTCACATGCTTGAAAAGTAGACAACTGTTTCTCCATTAGTGTTCTCATTCATGGCCTACTTGTTACCATAAATGAAGAGGTTATGTTATAGTCAGGGAGGTATAGACTGATACATGTTTAATGAAGAACTCTCTTAAAAAATTTAAGTCCCCATCTGTAGTATCTGGCTCTTTCTATGACATAAATATACTGACCCCACAGCAGATGAATAATTATGAGTGTGACATTCCTGACCTGGAATTGGGGAAAGGTGTGCAGTGACATGCCATCATATAGAGTCTCCACCGTAGAGCTATGATGGATGGCAATAAACCAACAACACAGATAACAGTGAATATAAATTGTGATGATTGGTGTATGACATAGGTGGATTCTAAGTTTCTGAACTGTTATTAACAGTTCTCAGCTTCTGATGAAGATTGACTCCAGAGCCCAGAAGTATAGATTATTGTATATTCACATCAATAATCATCTTGGATAACTCAATAAAAAGATCAACTCACAAAACTCAGAAAGCAATTAGAGACCTATGATCTCAAGTAACGTATTACATGCATGATATTTAACTTGATCTGCTTTGTTCCTAAATTCTTAAGTATTTTAAAAGACTATAAAATAAGCAAAATGTCTTCAGATAATAATGCAGACAAAACTAATATAATTATTGTGTCTTGTTAATGTATAAAGAAACCACATTGGAAAATACGTAATAGTATTAATACATCAATTTATGGTACACCAGAACAGTATGCCTTAAGAGAAAATTAATCTGCATAACTATCTGGGGGTAAATAAAAGTTCATACCCCCAGTGAACACGAATTCACATGCTAAAGTAATGAAACTTTATAAATTTAAGTATCTTATGCAATTGTTAATAGGTTTTGGCAGAGATAAACCTTCAACAGTAGGTGAAAATGTGTTCATTATGATGAGAAATTGTTTCTCTTCAAGCCACCTCCCAACTCTCCTGAACATTCCACCTGTTCTCAGAGCATCCAGGTCATCTTAGATGCATGTTCCTAAGTACAGTCTCTCTACATCTATAAAATTTTCCCATAATGCCACTCAATGAGTGGCAGAACTACTTCTCATTTTGATGGATACATTAATGTTGTTTGAGAATACAACTCTGGCTCTTTGGTGGTTTCCAGTATCTATTTCCAAGGTACAGTTGACCTTTGCTGATCTATTGGCTTTGGATTTGTCATCGCTCTATAGCTTGTTCAGTTGTAAGTGGTAGTGGCTGAGGTGTTAATATAAAGTAAATATTCACTCAGTGATAACATTTTAAAAATCATTTTGTGGGTATGATAACAATGAATATTGTCAATGGATTATGTAAAATTACTAGAAATTATGGGTCACAAGGGGAAAATCATTTGGTTTCTAGCACAATAAAATGAAGTGGAAGGCTACCAGGACACCCATAACCACAATGACCACCCAGACTGTAGGCTATGCATTACTGAGAAGAAACACTAAGTTTATGGAATGGAAGAGGCAACACCCAGTACTGAGAAGTGTCATGATGAAGGGGGCACCTACTGCTGCCGATGAATGAGTTTTTATACACTTGGCTAATAAACAATTATAACTCAAAAGCCGCTTCAAGCAGATCTGGCTGTCAGTTGGGAGGCGATCAGTGGGTGACTTGCTCCTTTAAGGAGGCCATGCCCTCCTTCATCATGAATATAAAGTAATGGACTAAGGGGAAGGACCTCAGAGCCAGGGAGCAAGAATTTGAGTCATATTCTGTCATTTACATACTTGTATGACTTTGGACAAATGCTACAACTATGACTCTCCTTTCCTCTCTGTGGTATTCTCATTAAAATGGTGTCACACTCCATAATTATGCTGCAAAGATTAAATGTAATAATACAAATAAAAAATCCCTGGGAGTGTGCTTACCAAGATAAAAGTGTCCCCAGTGGCCAGATCTTTTGTTTATTCCCACTGCCTCATAAACAGTGTGGCCAAGTAGCAGAAAGTAAATGGTGAGGGTGAATGAATTTACTCCTCTGGCCGAGGCACTTCCAGGAATAACCGTGAAACAAGGGACGCAGTCCTATGGCGGGAGACATGGAGAAGGTGACGCGGGCAGAAGTGCATTGCTCTTACTCGGGAGCTATCGTGCACTGCAATTTTATGGCAGCTGAGGTGTACATACTCAGTAGTTGTTCATCATGCGTTTGGTGACTGCTGCTCAGCTCATATTACAACCACAGAGCTGTGGATTGGGGTGAGATTTTACAGATTATCCAATGGGCTATACTCTAACAGGAATGTCTGATCTAGTGTACATGCACAGGTAGCTGGAGGTCACACTTCTTCAGAGAAAGATCTCAGTGACAGCTGGGGAAATGACACCAATACATGAGAGCACACACTATATTTTTTTTAAATGAGCACATTCAGTCAGCCCAAGCGTATCTCTCAGTTAAACAACTTAACTTGCCCCATATTACACATACAATACACAATGTAGTATATATATAACATATTATATTATATGTATATAACATATATGCAACATTTATATAATGTGATATATCTATATATATATGTATATATTCTGTCTTGATATTTTATATGATACACTAAATAAACTGTGTCTTTAGCCTGTGTATTCTCTGTACTTTAATTTTACTTAGTGCTCTGACCACAGTAAGCTGGATAGTATTTTAGAATTAAAAACACAAGCACAGGCATTCCTTGGTCTGAGCACACAGGCCTTTGCAGAATTGTTCCTCTGAGAGGTCACTGAGTCATAAGTAAGGCAGGGCATGTATATGTCTATACATCTAGATCAGTGTTGTTGAGAAACACACTATTGTGATAAGTTCACTCTGTTCATCATTAATCCTGGTAGAATAAAGTGATGATTATAACAGCAGTCTGTGAGCTCTGCAACATTCTCTCCTAAGATCGTGGTCACTGCAAGGAAAATGTCCTCTGATTGTGGCTGTCTCTGCACTGGGTATGGGCTCCTCGTCAAGCTCACAGTGTGTGTCCCCCTGAAGGAGACCTCAGCCCTCCCAGGCCCTCTCTGCTTGGCTTCCTACAAGTGACACAAGGAAATGCAGAGATGAGGAGAACAGGAGAGGGGGAGGGTGAAAGAGATACATCTGTGGCTGTACGCAAGATGGCTTCAATAACTCTGCTGTTGATTTCTGCTGGTCTATGGAAAGAAGCAATTAATGCTTAATTTTTTTCCTCTTAATGCCTTATAACCCCTCCCCCATTTTGCATGCATAGATCTGGTAATTTAAGCAACTAATCTGAAGACAACACTATGCAATACAACAATTACTGTCAAATTATTATTATTTAGTTCAGTAAAATTCTGTATTGCTTCTATTTTTTTATTATTACCATTATTTCACATGCACTTCAAAATATCTAGAATGCAGTCACTTACTGCCACTTTTCCACTACCACCACTAGCCAAACCATCATCTCCCATCACCTAATCTACTACTGTTCATGGTTAACTCTTCATTCACCCTACTTTGCCATAGGCTTCTCTAGGAAGTACACTCAGTGCAGTGGCTAAAAGGGATCTATCTCCAGGAGATATCTGACTATGGCTCTCCTCTCCCTGTGAACTTTCCAAGTATTATCTGGATTATCACCAAGTAAGAGCTTCAGGTAATACAATGGCTCCTAATGCACTATCACGATCAGATGTCTCTGCTTTC
Source organism: Ctenomys sociabilis (assembly GCA_004027165.1). Classification (NCBI taxonomy): domain Eukaryota; kingdom Metazoa; phylum Chordata; class Mammalia; order Rodentia; family Ctenomyidae; genus Ctenomys; species Ctenomys sociabilis. Next base: position 31,403 of record PVKA01008530.1, read on the forward strand.
TCTCGGAGCTTGTTAAAGGCTATTCCCATACTCTTCAAATATGGCTCTCTTGACCTACAACTACCCAGCAACTGCTGCTGCCTCCCTCCTCCGTCTCGCTCATCTCTGCTCAAGAATTCCCCCACACAGCACAACTGCTTGATCATCTTACACATACAAATCTGGACCCCATCATTCACTGCCCCACTGTCCTTCTTCCCTGTATATTTCATTTCTTTAATGTTTCCACAGCACTCCCAAGCTGAGCCTGCTGCCAGCGTTCTGTTGGCTTCTCAGAGCCTCCCACATAAAACATAGATATACTTGGACACAAATACATTGTCAGAGCTAGATCTCTACCATTGTATCCTGTTAAGTTACTACTGCTTGCACTACCTGGCTGCAGTAAACACTAAATGAATTTGTGAATGAATTAATTAAGAATTTGATTGTTCTATGCCTTTGATGGAACTCTCTAAAATTATGTGCTGAAAGATGACTTATACTGATTTATATTTTCCCATTAACTTCCATTATGCTCTCAGAAACATGTTTCCCCAGCGAGTAAAATGACCATAAGCACACTTAAGGGGTCTAACATTTATCTTTAAGAGCCTTTTCTCTTTGTAGGCCTGCGTCCCAGGTACATTTATTTCTCCCACACAGTTCCCATTAAAGGTGTATTAAAATGTGCAGGTGATTCTCAGCCATTCATTAGCTTCACTCCACTTAGTCGATTTTGGGGTAGAAGAAAAATGCATGCTAATTCCAGGGCAGGTATGAATTCCTGGCCTTGCTCAGGACTAGAAAGGGGGGCTTTTTCTTTCTCTTAGAACTTACGTGCTGCAAATATGTGAGTTAAATTGTCACATTAAGTCATATTGCCCCTCAAATGTATTTAATCTTCGTTTTTGTTTTCACTAGTATACAAATTAGGAAACACTTATAAGCTGATTTTGCAAAGTATTATTTTTATCTCATATTATTATATTTTTACTATTTCGTACATCCAGTGAAAATTTAAAAGATAAGGTGGAAAGAAAACCAGTCTTAAAATAATTCTTCATATATTTTCCATATTTGTATCTGAGGGGTGTGTGTGTATGTGTGTGTGTGTGTGTGTGTGTGCACATACACATATACATTTTTAACTTTTTGTACTTACACTTTTGCATTCTAATGTTCTGTCACAATTGGATTTTCTACTCATCTTTTTCACATTCTTTGAGCCCCGTGAGAAAACACTGAGCTTACTTACTGCATTTCCAAAAGCAGCTCAGTACTTAACAAGAAATAACTGGTCAATAAATGCTGCTTAATGTTTTACTGAAAAGTATTTTACTAAGCCAGATTTTTCACTAAATGTTACCTGAGGTACACTAATACTGCAATATTCAAGCGGTATTTTAAGGCATTACATCAAAATGCAGTGAGTACTAACCCCTATTGTGATGCTGTAATGCTCGTTAACATAATTAAAATCTCTAGGAAGCTAAATATTACTCCCCAAAAAGGAGTCTTTTCATTAGATGCTAACAAATGCTTTTTGCCCAACACTTTATTTTCTTAATATTGCTCCCTTGATGTGCTACATATTCCAGTTTTAGAAGCAGGTATACGAAGTCAACAGGGAATCATTTGTATTAGCCCTAGGTTGAGAACGACATGAATCTGCTTTAGATGCCAAGTTCAACAACTGAATATTTGTTTTACTTGAAAGATTGAAATCTCACATGGTGGACAACTCATACATGCACAAAAACACTAGCTTTGACTTAAATATATAAGAACTTTGTATAATTTCTGTGCACTAAGAAACATGTTTTTGCATGTAAGCATTCAAGGAAAATTTTAAAATGCAATGGTTTTAAAAAATCTTTTTTCTGCTGTTATAATCTCAGCATGAAAAATGTCATTACAGATTATGCTTTTTTGTGGTGAATTTTCCTATCATATAGAAGAAGATTCAATATTATAAAGGCACCATTATGAATCTGTACTTTAGAATGATAATCTATATTTAATCTAACATAGAAAAATAATAGTGGAACAAACAGAATTCTATTGATGAGAAAGAACTTATTCTGGAAAATATTGAAATATGTTAAAGTTTCACTAAATAAAACAGTTTGATAATGCTGCAAAGAAACAGAATAAGAGTATGTCCAAGCACAGGGTGAACTTGCAAACCTTAAAAATTAAGAGTGCATGAAAATAAAAACATTGGCTTCATAACTCAACTTTAAGCCATTCAAAATTCCCAGAAGATCAAAGGGTTTGTTTGCTTGCTTTTTCCTGGAGATTAAGTCTGGGACCTCATGTATATGAAGCTTATAATTTAGCATGCAATTTAGCATACTCTCCACCCAAGATCAAAGTTTTAAGTAAACTAAAGTGGTAGCAATTGGAATAATTAATAAAATTTTGCAGACAGAAAAAATAAGGAGGCTGTAAAAATATGAGTAGCACTCTAAGTTTCCTTGATATTTAATAGGAGATTAATTGCAAGAGTCTCTTGACCTCTTTATATCTTGAGAACCACTTAGATTACCACAATCTGTCTCCTTAGCCTTTTTCATATGACTCAGTCATCTTGTCAATGACTTCAATTTCTGAAGGCACTAGATTGATACTGGTTTTCCTGTCAGTTCTACTAGGAGAAATGTGTAAAAACTTTGATATTCTCATAGGTCTTAAGTTAGTAACTGCAAGCAGACATTAGATAACATTTGCGTTTCTGTGGAATTGTCCCCCTGGGCCATTCTTCAAAGTAGTTCTAGATTAATTTGTACCATGTTTGTCTATATAAAACATGAAATTGGAGTACATAACTTTATTTTTAGTAAAACACACTCAAGCAGGAATGGGGCTCTGTGCTTACAAATATGTACAAATGAATCTAATTTATTAAAATAGGTGACGTGTATGTCAGTTTTAAAATACTACTATATTGGGTCCAGGGAGATAGCTCAATGGCTTAAGTGGCTGCCTGGAAAGCTTGAGGTCCTGAGTTCAATCTCTGATGATGCAATAGTAATAGTAATAATAACAATAATAATAATAATAAGTGTTATTACATATTCACTACACTACAGAATCCTAATGTGAACTGCCCCTTGGGAGTTTCATGTTTTCTTTCTAACATGAAAGACTCTTGGATCCAGGGACTATGGTTTACTACTTTGCTTGTGTCTCTGCTTCTATATAGCTTGAAACTCTCCTGAGTGTTTGGCCCATGAACAAATGTATTCCCTTATCATCAGTTGACTGGCAACATGAAAATGCTCTTGATTTTACCAATAGCCAAAAGTGCTCAGAGATTATATAACTTGTCTCAAGTAAAGCATGGCTTTGGCTCCAACGACCAAATTCTTAGCCATTTTATGGTGTTGCATCTGCAAACTGTGTTCAAGAAAAGTCAAGAAGAACAGAGAGATGCAAGCAGTCACAAACATTTTGAGTCATAAACATGTCATGCATGATGGCTTTATTGTTAATTATTATATATGAGATTGGTATTTGAAGAGCTGGCCAAATAACTCAGCAGATTAAAGTGCCTGCAAGCAGGAGCTGAGGTTCGATCCCCAGGCCCTGCCCTCAGGGCACACTGAGATGGCAATTGAGACTGGGTGTGGTGGCGCGCCTGTAATCCCAGCCCTTGGGAGGCTGTAAGCAGGCGGATCACTATGAGTCTGATCTAGTAGTGAAACCCTGAACACCCTGTAGACCCTTTCCTAAAATACAAGAGAGAGAGAGAGATTGGTATTTGACTCTGCAACATTAAGACATAGGTAAATACAACGTGGGACATGCACCACATTTTAATGCAATAGCAAATGTACGGTTCAATATTTAGCATAAAAGAATGAATGAAATGATCCAACCAGCCTGTAGGTGACTAGGCAAACTCAACAACTGTCGGTCACGGATGCCACTGAAAAGAAAGTTAAAAGTGGTGAGATGGTTTGTTCCAAAAGGTAAAGTTGGTAAAATATGTAGTTTTTGATTTGAGGAAATACTTACACTAGAGAATTTATTAAAAAGACTAGAAAAAAAGGGAATTATGTACAGTAGTTCAATGAAAACCCATGACTTATAAAGAACTTAAGTATTTGAGTATTGTACAGTTTTTTGAAAGTAGGTATGATTTCAAGTGCACATTTGTGAAAGACTTAAATGCATTGCTGCCATATAACACTTAATATTTTTTTTTCTTTTCTTTTCTTTTCTTTTTCTTTTTGGTGGAATGGGGGATTGAACTCAGGCCCTTGCGTTTGCAGGAGAATCATTTATTCCACTGGGCCATCTCCCCTGCCCAATCAGCACTTACTATTTTTATATCAACATTATTAATATAATGAGTATTATTTTGCTTATAAATATGAATGAAGGTGATAATTAGAAAGACACACATCAAGATATTTTTCCTCTCCATCTTTGCATCCTATTGTCTGCATTCTGTGCTACACATGGAAACAACACCACCCAATGGAAAACAGGGAGAAATGGCTATTTGACATTGAACATGTGAATAAAGGGGGTGAGAGAAAACATATATATATATATATATATATGTACATATAACTTGTAATAGAATTTTTATAAGACACTGAGTCATTCCTGCAAAGATTATGTTAACACACACTGAACTTCTATTATTTTGAAAAAAATTAACATGAAGGCAACTTTATATGTTTGAATAAAAAGGTACAGGGCCTTCCTGACAATGGCAAGGTCCTGAGTTCGATTCTCAGTACCTAAAAAAAAAAAGAAAATTCACAGAATCAAATTTTTATAAAGATGTGTTATTGAATATTATTATCCATTATTCAGAAAGTGATCATTGTCTCATATTTGTTTATATGACTAAACCCCACCAACCTCATAATATATATGGGTTCGTATCTATATCTGTTTATATTTATAACTGTATACACACACACACACGCACACACACACACACACACACACACACACATATATATATATATATATATACATATATATATATATATATTTGTATGTATATTTCTACAATGCATAAAATTGATGTTTTTTGACTGGCTCAGCCCACCCTTAGAGAGTTGGCGTGGTATGTGGTGCTGGAGACTGAACCACAGTCCCCTGCATCTGTCTAAGTTTGCCTAAGCAGGTGCTTTAGACTGCTGAGCTATCTTGCTGACCCAAAAATGACTTTTATGTTTTATTTCTATTTCATGGTATTATAGAAACTATTCAGTTGTTTTGACCTAAAATATTTAATTCAACGAGCAAAAACAGTATCTATCATTCAATAAGACCTACTCATCCTACTGTGCAAACTGCAAAAAAGGAGGAGCAGGGCCTGAAGTCCCCTGCTCAACGCTCAAGGCCCCTGCGTCCCAAAGCAAGCATCTCCGTGTGTTTCAGACACTCAGTTCCATTACCTGGCACTTGATACTCATTTGCTCCCAAGGAATGAGAGGTTGGAGATTGCAAGGCATCAAGTAGTTGTCAGGAGATCCGAGCTAGCACAGATTAAATGTGAAGCTGTGGAGCACCCATTACTTATTTATATTTTTGTAGCCATGAAGGGTACAGTAGTTTGGCCAGGGATCAGAGCATCCTTTTTATTTTGCTATCTTAGGGGTGTATAAAGTTTTAAATGTACTATTTACTTTAAGAAATCAGAAGACAAAGGTATACTTTTCTCCTCACTCCAAATGTCCCTAAATGAACATCACATTAACATTATCTGTCAGTCCTACAGAGCGAATTGTCTAAAACCTTTGATATTCGGATGTGTGCTAAGCTAGTAAATTGCAAAGACATTGGGAAGCAGTTGGTTTTTCTATGGAATTGTCCTCCTGGGTTCATTCTTCAAAGTAGTTCTGGCTTTTTTCCTACCAAACATTAAACAAACTTTCAAGAGCCCCGTGAGCATAAATGCACCCAGCTTCCCAGCTCCCCCCATTACTGCTCTGCCCAGAGTTGCTTTTTCCTAATACCTGGGGCGGGGGTGAGGGTTACAGACTGCCACAATGCATTCAACAGCACAACAACTATGCACGTCATCTTTCTAAATCACATCCTGCCTGGGGGGAGGGTCACGATTTTATTAGCCATATCTAAAGATTTTGCCTTCTCAACCTCTAAATCCTCACAAATAAACAGATTATGTTAATTTTCATGTAATCTACCTTTGCCTTCGTTTTACTTGCTGTAATCCTATCCAATGTCTTCATTGTGTAAAACAGACAAAGCCAGGAAATGCAGAAAGATTAAAGACTGCACAAATCCCAAGCGCTATCATCCAGATTTAAGGATTTATGTTTTGGGTAATACACAGTTCTGCTGAAAATTCTTGTGCTAATATACTGTTTATGTTGCCAAGCTTAAAATGCTTCAGGACTTGGGCATGGACTTGCATTTTTCCTTGTAGAAGATCTAGTAAAGTGTATAATGTTATTACACATTAAGTGAGTACATTTGGTCTGTTCGAATTGATACTGTGAAAAATTTCCTCTTTCCTAGGATGAAAGTATGCACAAACTGATGAGGAGTAAGCAACATTTTTCATTGAGTTAATAATTGCAGTAAAGATTACATACTTCAGCCGACCCGATTGCTTTATGCTGAGTCAGTTCTGCTGGGCGCACAGCCTCGCCCTCTCCTAGTCTCGTATCGAGCTTGCTATCCAAACTATTTGATATTAGGATAAAGAGTTATGATTTGTGCCAGTAAAACTTCCCCTACTTTTTTAGTTTTTTTCCTTAACACTCCTTCTAGACTGTTGTGTTTTCTGACATGCTTTTGGTATTAATTCGTGAAAGTTTCCATTTTACTTAAATGCACTGCATTACCAGCAATCTCATCCTTTATTGATATGAATTCGTCTCTGTTTCTCTTCCTGTCTGTGATTTTAGCTTTTAAACAGCGTTGTCTCAACAAGTCACCTGTGCCACTTGGAACCTTTCCGAGAACTGGTCAGATTGTATTCTAACTTTTGAATTAATAACTCACATTATTTCTTCTTTGTAGCTTTTCTGAAATCAAGTTTATATTTGAAAGCTAGGGGAATAAAGGCAGAAATCCAATTATAATAAATAAATGTTATCATAGAACTTATTTCCTAAGCCACTTTATCCTTGTGGACGATCAAGGATTATGGCCATTGCCAGTTTTATTACTGAGTTTCAAAAGTCATATTTACCCTTTTCTTTATTTTAATGGTTCAATTTCTACACATTGATTGTATTAACTTTTCATTTTTTTGGCAGCCAGCTTCATAAAAGAGTATCTTCACTCGTGGCTCCTATCTAAGTGAAGCTGCCATTTGTTTGTTTCTCATTTATTTATTTATTTATTTATTTATTTATTTATTTATTTGGTTCAGGGTCTCACTCTGCAGCTGAAACTTACAGTGAGCCTCCTGTCTCAGCCTTCCCAGCACTGTCATTACAGGCATGTGCCACCATGCCCAGGTCTTGCACAGCATATCCAGGGTTCGAGGGCCAGCAGGACATGCTATATCAGGAATCGAACCTGGGTCCTTGCAATAGCAAGGCAAGCGCTTAGACCACTGAGCTGTCTCTCCAGACCAAAACTGCTGATTATTATTTGTCAATTAAAATTAATTGTTTAGAGCATATAATATCACACACAAGTACATTTCATTAGGGGAATCAGCTGACATTGTTTTGTATTTTCCATGATAAATACATTTCCTGTCCAACGTACCTACAAGACATGGGCAGTATTTACCCACATTTTTTAATTTTAGCATTGTGGAATTTTTCCCTCCTTTGCAAATAGAATTTCATATTTTTCCCACAAGACAAGATTTCACAGGATATGTACACATGATTAATTAAAATATTCCCCTGTGAAAGTTGTGCTTGTTGATTTACTACAATTAAAACATTTGACTCTTTTAAAAACTGTCTTAATAAGTACAGTCTTGTTTATACCTAGAAAGTCATAGACTATTGATTAGTCTATGGTAATTAGCTCATAGGTAAGGTATTAGCTCATAGGTAAGGGTGTGTTTAGAAATCTAAAATAGTAATTGGTTGAGAAATATATACAAGTAAACAGAATTACTTCTAAGTCTTAGTCTACCCAAAAATCAAAAATAAATAATAATAAAGAAATACCTGGGCCGGGCGTGGTGGCGCATGCTTGTAATCCCAGCACTCGGGAGGCTGAGGCAGGAGGATTGTTGTGAGTTCGAGACCAGCCTGAGCTACAAAGTGAGCTTAAAGCCAGCCTGAACTGCATAGCGAGACCCTGTCTCAAAAAGACAAAAAAAAAAAAAAAAAGAAAAGAAAAGAAATACCTGGGACACAGGCCATTACAGAACTTCCTAAACTTCCTTAGAAAAGTTTTCCACGACACTATAATATGAGTCAACTTGGATCCTGTCCATCTAACTCCACTCTGAAGGCATCTCTGTACACCAGAAGCATCGGCCTGACCTGGTTACAATCAGAGCAATAAATACCTGGGTCCCACCAAACGCACTCTGCAGGTAACTCTGAGGGTAGCAGCCTGCAATCTGTGTTTTAATAGGCAATCAGCATTCCAGGTGAATTTTGTGTACGGGAAAGTTTAAGATTAACACTTCCATACTAGTTAAGCTGCAGCCTTCAGGTGAATACCATTCCCTGCCCAAAATTAGAAAACTGGGAAGCACTGAACAGCACATCATTATAAGATGGCTCTTGTTAAATTAACAAGTGAAGGCCTGGACCTAGCCATGCACATTTATGGACTGGTTGACGTGACCGTCATCTCCTAGCAGAGAGCAAGGCCTGGAGGGAAAAATAGGTACGGATTTATGGGCATCAAGTGATTGGAAAAATGCAAATGCTCAGCACCCAAAGAAAGCTAGTGTTTTGGGGACACCGGACATGGCAGCAAAAGGTTGCAGAGGGAAGGAGAAGGGGGCTGGCTTTCCTTGCGCCTGTGTGCTCTCACAAATGGAAACAATTCTGAAAGTAGACAGAAAAGCCACAGACTAGAACACACTGTAGGCGGATGTTATCCATGAAGAATAAAGAGGAAGCTATCTAAGAAATTCAGCATTTGTCAAAGAAGTTAATTGGACTGCCACATTTTATCGGAAAGTATAATTGTAGTTTACGATTCGTCTTTGAGACACGAATCCATTGAACTGGCGTCTACTTCCAAAACGATCCTGATTTCATGCATATCTAGATTCTACAAGGTTTTGGTTGTTTTAAACATATGATCTGTGTGTTGGAGAGACAGCTCAGGGGCATAAGGGCCTGCCTGGCAAGCGCAAGGAACTGGGTTCTATCCCCAGCACCACGTGCTGTGCCAGCCCCGCCAAGCTGGTCATTGAGACCAGGCATGTTGGCCCACGCCTGTAATTACAGCACTGGGGAGGCTGAGACAGAAGGATCTCTACGAGTCTGAGCTGTGTTGCGAGATCTTGTACCAAATAAATTAATAATAGATTAATAAATAAAGAAATATACAGTCTAGTGTCTAAACAACCTAAATCAAGTAGTTAGCATAGATTTAGGCACCATGCTAGTCATCTGTTACCACATTAACAAGTAAATTCATTCTGAGTTAGAGTATGTTCTGAAAATATTCCATCAGAAGAGTAATTGCGTTCCTGCCTGGACCTCACTGCGCCCCAAATCTATTTACACATTAATTTAGTCAGTTTCTTATATGTTTAAGGAGAAAGGATATTAATGCAAATGAGAAAAATCCCAACCTCTGGGATTTGAATTTGGAATTTAAAGCAAGCTAAAAGAGCATCAAAAATGGAAGCAGAACTACCAATAAAGTTTTTAATGGTCTCAAACAGCATTAAAATGATCACTGTATATCTATAAGTGAAGCCATTTACGTATTCTTCTTTAAAACTTAATAAACCACTAATGTGTTATGTGGAGAATACTTTATTTTGTTCTGTTATTTGTAGAAAGAATGTGGCTGAAATAAATACATGCAATTTCTTAAGCATGGTTACCCTTCAGGGTAAGGTAGTTGAGGCCTAGAGTCAGACGTACCTGCCAGGAAAGTATGTGAAGATTTATGAATGCTAAAGTAAGACTCCTCTAGGACAGATAAGCACTGATAAGCTCCTTCCATAAAGCACATTTGTTGCATGTGTTTGGGGGTGTTAAAGAAGTAAGAAAATGCTTTTTTATATCCACTTTGTCTCTTCAATGAGAGGAAATTTTCAAAAAACTGCAAGCAAATACACAATTTCATTTATATTCTTTTATATCATTTCAGGCAAGGTTTACGTAACACTAACGCTTTTATCACTAAGTCCTACATCTCCAAACTCCCCCAAGACAGCTCAGGCTCGGCATCTTTGCCAACTGTGAAGCCCAAAAGCAGCCTTCTAGGCCTTTCCTGGAGAGCAGTGTTTATTCAGACATCCAAGGCCTCCGATCATATATCACAGCACAGAGCAGATGGTGGTTCACAGGTGTAACGTGGGCAAAAAATGATAATTTAATGCTTTCACAAGTAAAAGTGAGTGATGCTAGGTTTCCCTCTGATAGCAGCCTCCTACCTTACTTCTTGGTCTCCAACGTTGTTGATTCAAACGCCAAAGTCACCATTGGGCCACAACCCAATAAGCAAATTTACAGAGTGCAACTTTGGTGTACCCATTCTTTGTATCATAATCTATAGAAATCTCACCTTAAAAGACTTCTTTTTGTGTGTTCTGGGGCATTATTTTAACCTTTCTAATATTTTGTTGTTTTGTTATTAAATTCAAAACAATAAGAACTCATGCAACAATGAAGAATAAATTAAATCTATTATCTAAAAACAAAAGGAAATAGAGAAGTGGACCCACTAGACAGGAAATGTATGTTATAAAACCTGATACTGTAGAGCCAGGGGTACAGTGGTACAGGACTGTAATCCCAGCACTAGGGAGGCTGATGAAGGAGGAGCATTGCAAGTTCAAGGCCATCCTGGATTGCAAAGTGAGTTCAGAGCCAGCCTGAGCTGCATGATAAAATCCTGTGTAAAAAAAAAAAAAAAAAAAAAAAATATATATATATATATATATATATATATATATATATATATATATATATGATAGATAGATAGATAGGTAGAACTGCTCCTATTAGTATTAAATATGTGGTTTATTCTTAATGCTATGAAATATGGTAACTATTCTGATGTAGCCTGACACATAGTCCTTTCTTTTTGGGGCATGGTATATGTTAACAGAAAAATTAGTTTTTAGGTCAAAAAGAAGAGAAAAGACACAGGGAAGATATGATTTCAAGTTGCCTCTTTCTTGAAGTAAATGAAGCTTCATAAGACATTTAAAAAAGAAAAGAGAAAATTTCAAACTATTGTTACCAAAGAAGAACTAAAATTTTCACCAGTAACTTAAAAAGACAGAAGATAGCAACTAGAATATTGTTAAGAAAACAAGTTACAGTTTAGGGAAGATGCTGTCTTTTGCCAGGCCTTATTATTTATGTTTTATGTTTTAAAACAGGCAATGTTGTGAATTCCAGGAAATATGCATTGCTTAAATTTTTTTTTCATTATATTTCCTAAGATGTAGTTGGAAACTACATCTGTAGTTGGAACTCATTTCTGTATTTGGATCTCATTATTAAGTTTGGGAGTGCTTGGATTGTATCTTCAAACCACTGTATTCCTTCTCAAACACAGTGGAAAATACATATTACTTTACCTTCTTTATAAAATAGATCTGAATTAATTTGCAACAGCAGTTTGAAATTTGCTGTTTTCTCTCATGTCCCAAAATGCCTATTTTCTGGAAAATTCTTCAGCTTGGATACTTGACATCCATCTTTATTGATACAGAGTCTTCTGCTTTGAAATCAGTTATTAGCGATGTTTTTCTCTACTACAAATGAGTCCAAGTAGGATGACAGTTTAAGTGACAGGCAACAGGCTAATTTCACCCAATAATTATGATCAAGCAATGCAATTTTTTTGGCGGAACCGGGGATTGAACTCAGGCCCTTGCACTTGCCAAGGAAAAGCTTATTCCACTGAGCCATCTCCCCATCCCCTCATAAAATAATTATGGCATGCATTGTTCTTTTATGCATTTCTTTACTTAACTCCATGGGAAGAGTTAAGTGATCTTTGCAGAGATCCACTGTGTCCTCCACTTACTAAAATGTGTCATGTCCCAGTAAGATCTACTTGTTTCTAAATTCCCAAGACATTCTTGGCTAACCTTTCATGAACAATATGATCACAGTAGACTCATAAACCTCCAGTGGCTGTGATGGAAATTTCAGAAGAATAATGTTATAATGTGACACCACTGTTACATTTTGACCAACATAAAACAATGTTTTATTACAAAACATTAAGAAAACTGCCAAGAGATCTCCATGATATGTCTATTCATATTTTGTTCACTTGACTTGCATTGTAACTTTAGATTACAATGAAATAAAACATTTCTGTAGAAGTATAATGCAAGTCTCATGTGAATTTTCAGTTTTATGTCATCTACATTTTCAAAATAATAAGAAGTATTTTTATTAAGGCACTAATTCAGTGTCTCTAAAGTAGTCTCATTTGTCCATATGATCAAGGTAAAATGATTGGTGGAATCTTTGACCCTGAATATTTTTTAACTAAATTCTAGCATCAAGATATATTTTATGCCTGCAATATCTGCTAGCTGTGACTAGGCACACTAGAAACACTTATTGCTAAGTATATAGTGACCACCATACTGAACAGTACAGGAACCAATTCCAAACTAGAGAGCATAAAATACATAATGTTTAGATTGACTTTGTCCTTAACTTTTGTTTCAGTTTGGTTTTTGCTAATACCAGGATTGAACTCAGGACCGTGTGCTTGCCAGGCAGGTGCATATGCCACTGAGCTATATCCTCAGCCTCTCTCCTTAACTTTTACCTATTTCTCCAGAGTGACTTTTAGGCCTCTAACTCATATGTTTCATACAAAGGACAGAAAGTGCATGCTTACTTAAAGCTTCACACAGGATACAAATTAGAGAGTCATTAATTCATTTTTTTTTCTTACCATCTATTGTCTGGTTTTAGAAAGGATTCTTTACACAGAATTTTATTTTTATTGGAGCTGGCCAAATAGCTCAGTGCATTAAAGAGCCTGCAAGCAGGTACAGAGGTCAGGGTTTCCATCCCCCGGCCTACCATGCCGGCCCTGCTCCCAGGGAGTGCTGAGACAGTGAATGACTCTGGGCATGGTGGCACACACCTGTAATCCCAGCACTTGGGAGGCTGTACATAGGACAGTCACTGTGAGTCCAGCCTAGTAGTAAGACTCTGGACACCCTGGAGACCCTTCCCTAAAATACAGAAAAAAAAATTTTATTGCTCCCAGGTAACACTTTATTAGATATTCTCCTTTGGGTCTCTTCCAATACATTTTATTATGATGCACTTTATATGTACTTACTTACTTTATTTATTTATTCGCTATGCATTTAGTGCAGGGTTTACAGAGTCTCACTACATAGACAGGTCTTGTAGTGATTCTCCTGTTTGCAGCCTCCCAAGCTCTGGAATTACAGGCACGTGCCACCATAAGCAGTCCCAGTGGCCCGCTCAGCAAATGTCTGCAGATTGGGCTAGCACTGCAAGCTGGGGATCAAACCCAGGCCACTGCGCTTTGCCTAAGCAGATGCTTCAGTCTTCTGAACCAACCACCTGATCAGCTCTGTGTTTATTTATTAAATAATCTGTTTTTTTGTAAACTTCTCTCCTTTTTTTCCATCCTCCACTTTCGTTATCTGCTAATTATGGAGTCTTCCTCTCAGAAATGTGCTGGAATGTCCATGTGTAAGAAACTGAATTCACTAGCAATGGTCTCAGTGACAGAAGATTCCATAGATTCGCTTTAATTGCATAAGCTATCGTTGTGCTTTGTGCTTTGTGTCTGAGCAGTGAAGGACACGCATGATGTGTGAGCCAACCATATATTTTCCTGAATTCACTGACAAACTTGAAGGAAAGAACACAGAAAAATGCAGCTATCTGGTAGGCTTGAATATACCAAGCCAATTCAGAAACATGAAAGAAAATAGATGGAAAACAACTGGGTACTGAGCTGTGAAGAGAAGATGTTGAATGGAAAAGAGGGCCCTACCCTGCCTCCAGGGGCTGCACCCTGCAATAATATAAGCACCCAGCCAGCCTGCGTGGAGATTGTTAAGATAAAGGTGCTGAATTTTGGATTCCTGACCTGCTTCTCTGTGTACCTGCACAAAGACAACAGAGTCAAGGTGGCCTTGCACACCGTGTGGTCCTGAGCACAAGGAGTAGGCCCCACTGCAGTTCAGAAGAGCCACGCTGAAGTTAAAAAATGCCCCTAACTTGAGTGACCTAGAAAACCTATATGGCAGCTTTATAGAAACAAATAAAGTATGGTCATTGTGATCCAAGTAAACAGCCAGAAGATTTGGTTTTAGTTTTCTGTTAGGATTTCTAGACACCCAGGCAAGCTATCTGCCTGTATGCATAGCTCACAAATTATAAAAGCACAGGTAATGAAGGTAGACAAGATGAGACTTCCTTTCAAGTTAAAAATACTGGGGGGTGCTGAGGCATTAATTGCATGTGATGGGTGAGGCTATTTTGGTGGTGTGAGAAGACCTGATAGAAGGAGCCAATAAGAGTCAAACATCAGCCAAGCAGTTAAGTTTCATCTTCTTCTGCCTCTGCTACTTGATCTGTTAGTTCTCAGAACAATTCTGTGCTGCAAATACATCCTCTGAGAGGGTGGGGGCATGAGGCTGACAGGAGTACAGAAGGTGGTCAGAAACCCCAGGTGTGTGCCACTGAAGAGTCCGAAAGCTTTCTACCTTGCTTGGTCCAGGGGCTAAGACTAGAAATTTTACTCTTGGGCCTTGCCACGTATGTGGTTACATGTGGACCCTACCCACTGGACTCGCTTGTCGTGCACTCATCTCAGCAGTGTGCGCGAGGGAGACAAGCGAGAGAGAAGATGAGGGATTTCACCCCCAGAAAGCAGTAGAGAAATAGGAAACTGAAGGTAGAGATTGCACCAGAATAAATGTTACACCCAATTTTTTATCTTTTCTTTCTGTATTTTAGGGAAGGGTCTACAGGGTGTTTAGGATCTCACTACTAGATCAGATTCAGAGTGATCTGCCTGTTTACAGCCTCCCAAGAGCTGAGATGACAGGCGTGTGCCACCACGCTCAGTCTCAATTTCCCCCTCAGTGCGCCCTGGGGCCAGGGCCAGCACGGCAGGCCCCAGGGATGGAACTCCAGCCCATGCTCCTGCTTGCAGGTGCTTTAATCTGCTGAGCTATTTGGCCAGTTCTCCAAATATTAAGCAAGTACACAAATTCAATGAGGGAAATTTTTTAAAGCTTGGAAAATCACTCATCTTAGGTGCTGCAGTGCCTGATCCCAGCTCAGCAACCCTACCACTGGGTACCCCAGCTGGGGCACTGGCACCTTTTATCATTTTCTGAACAGGGCACCTGGCTCAGCAGGAGAAGGGAACAACACGATGCTTGCACATGTGGGTCAGATTTATTTCACCTAGGAGTGTATTCTCTAGTTGCATCTGTTTATCGACAAAAGACACACACTTATTCTGTTTTGTAGCTAAATATTATTCCATTGCATGAACATGCCAGGCCTTCTCTACCCATTCTGCAGTTGATGCTCATCTGGGTTGTTTCCAGGATTTAACTATTAAAAATTGCAGTGTTATAAACATGGGTGCACATATTTCACTGTGATATGATGAGTTCAGTTCTTTTGGAAAAATACCAAGGAGGGGAATAGCTGGCTTGAAGGGAACCTCTACTCCTAGTGCTTTAAGGAATCTCCACACTGATTTCTGTAGTGGTTGTACCAGTATGCACGCTCACCAACAGTGAAGAAGGGTTTTTTTTGTTTTGTTTTGTTTTTGTTTTTGCTTTCTCCACAGCCCCTCCAGCATTTATTATTGACTGCCTTCTTGATGTTAGCTACTGCTTCCTGGGTGAGATGGAATCTCAGTGCTCAAATAACCAATGATGCTGAACATTTTTCATATATTTACTTGCCGTTTGTATTTCTTCATCTAAAAAGTTTATATTTATCGCATATGCCCATTTTTGGATTGAGTCTTTGAATTTGAGGGGTCTGATTTTTTCTTTTTTTTAATTCTTTGTATGTTCTTGATACAAGGCCTTTGTCAGAGGGGCAGTTGGCTATAATTTTTTTCCCAGTTTGTGGATTTTCCTTTTATTCTGTTGTACATTTGCTTTGAAATGCAGAGACTTTTCAAAAAGAGAGATCCCAGTTGTTGAATCTTTGAAGTATTTTTCCTGAAGTTTGGTTTTGGCTCATGAACTTTCTGCCTACCACTATGTCTATAATAATTCTACCCACATTTTCTTCCAGGCAATTTAGTTCAACCATTGTATTGTCTCCTTAGTGTGACAACCTGAAAGAGAAAACAGAAGCTGGGGGATATAATGCATACTGGGAAAAGGGAATGAACTTATTCAAAATGAAAGAGCTATTGAGTTGAGGAGAAGGACAGGACAGGGAGTAGAAGAAAGGGATTTATTTATGTATGCAAGTAGGATGGCTTGGATGACTGTACTGTGCATTTCTGTTGATCTATGGAAAGAAGTAGATAATGATTAATGTGTTTTGTCAACTTTTTTCATTTGTTTGTACTTTTTCTCTTCTTAATTTCTTATACATTTCTTTTTTCTTCCAATTTCACACACATATATTTAGTAATATGAACAACTGGTTGGAATACAACACTATGCATTACAACAAATACTATGAAATTCATATTACTTTGGTAAGTGAAAGAAAGGAAGAACTGAAGAGGGGATGGAAATGGCAGGAGGCCGTCAGTTTTTGGAGCTGTCTTGAATTTACAACTGGCAGTCATGCCAACCCTGGCACAGAGTACATATACTGCCTCTCATTCATAGGGAAACAAAGCCCCAAGGTCCTCATATGCCCATGGTGTCACCCTGTTCAAGAAGATACATTGTACAGACTCTTTTCTTTCCCATATCTCACTTTTGCCTCTCAGATTCCCGCTTCTTTATTATTTCTGTCCCCCTGACTATTAAAAGATTTATTAGGTCTCGCACCTTTGTTCCAGAACTTCTTCAGAAATCACACCTTACTGTGTGATTTCAGCCCTGGGACTTGGGCATTTAATGTTAACCTTATGGAATTTCATAAGAGATCCCAGGAGTGTTGCTTTCAATGCAGCAAAAAGGATGAAGAAGAATTATAAGGAAGAGTACAAACCATCTGTAAAAATCAGAGGGGATAAAAAGAAACAGAAAGGGAACACTTTTAATCAGGAAATAAGGGCAAAAAGGGACTTACACCTAGCAAACGTAATTGAAAAAATTAAAGTTGTAAAGAAAGTGAGGAGTCACAGCCATGGGATGGTATTTATAGAAAATAAGACTTTTCTGCAACGAAGTGTTGTAGATTTGGGCACTGAGCAAGGTAATTTCCACTTCTGTAGCTCTTAATGAGCTTTATATTTATTGGTTCATGTAGGATAATATGCATGCATAAGAGAAATTTTCAAGGAAGAAGCTTTTAAAATATTTTTTCAAATGTACTTTACCCAACCAGGGTAAAACTGCTTCCCCATGATATAAAGTCTAGTTTGATGAAATTATTCACGTGGTGGCATTCCTTAGCCCTCCTGGTTCGCAAATTTGGATTCCATTAGTCTGTAGTCATCAAACTCTTTGTGGAATTTATATTCAAGAACATTTCAGGGCATAAATGAAAAAAACATTTCTTCTTCTCAAATATTTATTTTAAATTAAATGTATTATAAGGTATACATAAACATGTACATATCAATGGGGTATTTTCTGATGTTTTATACATGCTTGTATTGTGGAATGTTCAGAGCACGGTAAATACGCCTCTCCCCTCCAGTATTTTTGTTTAGGGTAGGAAGTTTTTAAATTCTTCTAGCTTTGTGACATGTACAGCACAACACTGCCATCTGTGCCCTCCCTCGTATGCACCAACACACCAGAGTAGCTTGTTCCTGTCCAACTATGACTGAGTGGCATCCATCAGACTGCAGGGTAGGGCTGACACACTTGCATGGCCATCTTCCCTCCTCTTCTCCTTAGACTCTGCAACTACCACTCTATTATTACTTCTTAACAACCAGCTAAGAGATACACATTTATTAGACACTTGTAACATGGATTAATCTTGCAGCGCCTCACTTCCCTGACAACTTACCCTCTCTTCTGGCACAAGTATTTCAACCCAGCCACCATCCTTCCAAAGTAATTGCATTTATTTAAAATGTATGAAGGGGAGGGCTGGCAAGATAGCTCAGTGATCTAGAGTGCGTCCTTAGGCAAGCTTAGGCAAGCACAAGGCCTGAGGTTAGATCCCCAGCATCACATGCTGCACCAGCTCTGCTCCCAGGGTGGGCCGGTCCAGCCACTAAAAATATAAATAAAATAAAATAAAATGTAAGCGATATACATACACATCAGGAGTTCCTCAACCTAAACAGAGCCTGAATCTCATGCATGGTAGCTTGTGATGAAGTCTACAATGATGAAATGAGCTGAGCCTCATTGTGTAGGTCACCTACA
>PVKA01008530.1:55000-72603 GCA_004027165.1 Ctenomys sociabilis
GTCAACTGGAATTACTAAGTTTATTGTTTTAAAAAAGCACTATATGGGTTTCTACAGCATAGAAAACCATGCTTGGTTATACTCCATCAACAAAATCGAAGAGTTTCTTTTGTCCCCTATCCCAATCCCTACTTGTAGTTTGTATTCTTGATGAAAGCCAATTGGTGTTATGAACCTAGGATGCCAGCACTCAGAAGGCTGACGCAGGAGAATGACTGCTAGTTCAAGGCCAGCCTAGACTACACTCTGAATTACATAGAGACCTTATCTCAAAAATAAGAAAATAAAATACTGCCATTCAAACTATGGCAAAATGAAAATCATATAGCTATTGTGATGTGCACTTTCCTACCGACTAAATATGATGAACTATTTTTCGCGTACTTCTTGACTATTTGTACTTCTTCTAGAAGTGACTATTCAGTTCACTTCTTCATTTTGACTGAGTAATTTGGGGGGATATATGAGAGTTTTTTACATGCATGTTCTCAATATTAATCCTCCAGACAAGAGTAGCTGGAAATATTTTCCCTGTTTTATAGTTCTCACTCTGTTGGTTTCTTTGTTGTGATATGTAGGATGTGCTTTTAGTAAGATATGTTTCATTTTTAAAAGTTATTCCACACAATATTAGATGTATTTAAATTTTTTTAAAGAAATTACAAAAGAAAGATAAAATCTAAACTTCCTTTGTCACAACAAAGTGACGAATACTACAAACACATTCATATGCTTGTATTTCAAGCTTGCAAGTCACTGAAAAATACTTGGAGACTTTGTGCATTTTTCATTGTAACAGCTCTATTCGCCCCAGTGCATTCGCACAATAGTTTTCGCTCAGGTATTTATTATATCTGCAAATGGATACAAGCATTGATTTATGCAGGAATTTGAGTGATTTAAGGCCAGGGAAACCTTTAGAACATTTCTAGCAGTTTTCCTCCCTCTGAAGTGGCAAGGAATGTCACCTGCTGAGCCACGCCCAGCCTGGCATCTCGGTGTCACTGGGCCTCTTAGGTACCAGGGCAGCTGGGAGCCGATCCTTGTTTGGAACTGGAAGTGCAGGAGATTGACCCCCTACTGCAGAGCAGTGGGGGCTGAGGGCTGGGATTTCTATCTGGACCCACGTGTCTCCTTGTATATTTTTTATATTTTTAAATATACAAGGTATAATTGAAACATATGGTAAATATTTACGTTTTTTAAAAATATTAAAAGCATATGGTCTTCCAACTGCCTCATAAAGCTCCTCCTCCCTTTGAACACAACGTCTCAACTTTCTTGAGACTTTCTGCAGCAGTTTTAGAAGTCCTGTCTCAGCACTCTCTCTCTCTCTCTTTCTTTCCTTCTTTTTTTTTTTTTATGTATTTAGTATAGTGTCTACCGTGTCTACAGAGTCTCGCTACATAGATCGGACTCCTAGTGATCCTCTTGTTTTCAGTCTCCCAAACTCTGGGATTACAGGCGTGCACCGCCACGTCCAGTCTCGATCTCGATCTCCGTGCTCCCCAGGGGTGGGGCGGGCACTGCTCTCGAGGCTGGAAGCCCAGTCCCTGCATCTGCTTAAGTAGGCGCTTTAGTCCGCTGAGCTATGTGGCCTGCCCAAGAGCCAGAAATTTCATGGCGCCAGAATCAGTTATATAGGTCTTGCTTTATCTTGTTAACCATCCAGCAGACAAGTATAAAAACGAGGTATATAAAGTAAAGCCATGTCAATATGCTGAGCTGTAAAAGGCTCTGGTCAACAACTTCTGTGGATAACCACTTCTATTGTGGACTGCTGGACTCTGTTGGAGTGTTTTGCTGAATTCAAGCACCTATAATAATTGAATGCCAATAGAATACCCATCTCTGACAGGACTAAACAAAAAAAGGGGATACAAAGGAAGGACCATTCTGTATTTGTGTATACAGAAGTGTTAGGATAAATATGCAGCTGCTTTCATGCAATTCTATGAGAAAAAAAGATTTGTACTAACAGTGTTTGGACAGAATATCCTGTCTGCTTCTTGTACTATGGATAACCACTAGGAAGATAACAACGTAAAAAGTATTAATTATTGAAACTGTCTTATAAATCAGCTCTGAAAAAAAAAAGATAGGTATACAGCTACATTCTCTTAACTCAATGAATAGAGGCATCTGCTGTAATAGTCTTCGTAAATAGAATATCACGTCTGCACCTTGTACAACAAATAATCACTAAGAAAACAATATGCAGTGTATTAATTATTGAATCTGTTCTACTAATTTGATTTGACACTATCTCACTGCTATTTCTTCTTCAATAAAATTATGGAAAAATTTAAATAAAAATAAAACAGCATTCTCCACCAAAAAAAAAAAAAAAAAAGGATCAGTGAAGAAGGCATCTGAAGATGCAACACAATATTTTTTAATCAATTTAAAACTTTATTTTACTTTTTCCTATATGATACTTTTTAGTTATTTATTTATTTTTAATTTATTTATGTTTTTTGGCAGAACCGGGGATTGAACTCAGGGCCTTGTGCTTGCCAAGGAAGCGCTTATTCCTCTGAGCCATCTCCCCAGCTCCTTTTTTTTTCTTATTTTGAAGATAAAGTGAAGTATTTTATTTTATCTAAATTTAAGAATAAAATACAAATTGCTTACAATCATAAGAGCTCTTTAAAATAAATTGAAACTATTAATCACAACATTTTGTAAAATTTAATTTATAGCTAGTGGAAAGTATTGAATGTTTAAACTTTTGTTAGTGTATTACAGTATATGTTGCTTTCATTCATTATAAGACATTTATATATGTGTGTGTATAATACATATATCTCATTTAAATTCCATTTTCCTCTTTCTTCTGCTTATTTTAATATTCAGTTAGATTTACTTATTTATTTATCAGCTCTTATACAGTTAATGACTGTGTATCCAAATTGAAAACCAGACTAGTAGGTCAAACATCATGTAAAACACGCAAAACAGTTGTGTTACATGGAGCATTTTGTGAGCTGCTTCGTCTTGGGTGCAGCCTGAGAGCAGAACTTGACAGACAGAACCTGTTCCCCTCCCACACCTTATAAAGGCTGCTGAAAAAGACCCTGCAGAGCTGCTTCTTGGAAGACACCACTACAATGGGAAAAGGGGGTGCCAAGTGAGGGAGAATATTCTCAGTGTATTAGTGGCAGTGTGTCTTTCACCCTGATAATTTCTTATTTTATTTTATTCTATTATTTTTGTGTGTGTGATACCAGAGATTAACCTCAGAACTTTGCACTTGCCAGGCAAGCAGTTATTCTACTGAGCTATCTCCCTAGCCCAAAACTGATAATTCCTTGAAAAAAATTCTTCCTGAAGTTTGATCACCTCATGTGACACTCATTATGATAGTGTTGTATGAATCCTGAAAGGCAAGTCTCCTCTGTCTCTCATAGAATAGACCCGTTCACCGTGCACACACTGCATCGCGTCCTGAACCTAAGGTGTTCTGATGATTCTGTAGGACTTGCTCAGGAGCAAGAATTTTGAAAACTGTCGTGTTGTGAATTGTTATTAACCTTGCCAGTGTACTCGCCCCTGGCTCGGTTCTTTCTGCTCTCATGACCTCACTTCATGCTTGGTACCTAATTGAATAATGAATAAAGAGCTCTGAAAGACCAATTGATTTTAAATAACAAGCATCAAGAGCAGAGGAAATAAAGTGACCTTTTACATCATTCTGTAACTATTAAATTCAGAACATTCATTTTCTCTACCAACTTGATCATCTCTTATTCCCTTTCTTTTTAGAATTCTCTGCCCTTAGCCATCCTGAGCTGAGACATTGTCCTCACAGATCTCAACTTCGCCTTGGCTTGCTGCCTGAGAAATAGCAAAGGAAGTGGAATTATAAAAGGCACAGTGATAACAGCCCCTTTCCGCTTTGTGATACGCTAGCATAAGACTCTGTTTCCTCTCATTTCACATTGCACTTGGATTGACAGAACAGTTGTGATGATACTGACCGTACGTGTATGGGGCCATGAGCTATGCTAGTTTGTTTTCTGTTCCTGGACTCTTACCTTGAATTTGTCATAATTGGCAAATCCATGTTCACGCATTAAGTTCAGTCCTTTGTTGAAACTTCCTTAAGGTTTTTCTTTGCTTGTTTTTATGTGTTTGGCTGTTACAGGGTCTCACTATGCAGCTCAGATTCATGGCAATCCTATTTTCAGCCTCTCTAGCACTGGGATTAAAAACATATGCCCGGACTCTGGCTGGCTCAGCCCACTCTGGTGGCCAGGCTAGCACAGCACGTGGTGCCTGGGATCAAACCGCAGTTCCTGTGGAGCTTTAGTCCACTGAGCTATGTCACTGGCCCCAACTTCCTTAACTTTTTTTTTTTTTGTCTTTTTGAAACAGGGTCTCACTATACAGTTCAGGCTGGCCTTAAGCTCACTTTGTAGCTCAGGCTGGGCTTGAACTCACAACAATCCTCCTGCCTCAGCCTCCCCAGTGCTGGGATTATGGGCCTGCGCCACCATGCCTGGCTCAAACAGTATGATTTTTTTGTGTGTGTGTGGAACCGGGGATTGAACTCAGGGCCTTGTGCTTGCCAAGGAAATGCTTATTCCACTGAGTCATCTCCCCAGCCCTCCTGAACTTTTAAGTACAGTCCTTTTTTGTTATTGTTTGCTTTTCCATGATCTTGTCCTGGTTATATTATCGTCATTCACTATATATCCTTTGTATCTGCTTTGCTGTGACACTTTCTGACTTTTGTTAATTTTGATGATCTTTAATGGTTTTGAAGAATTCCGTCAGGTTCTTCATCGAATGGCCACCATCTAAATATTCCTCTGATGCTTTTGTCACTCTTGGATTGGCATTATGGGTTCTGGACAAGAAGACCTCAAAAACGAGATTGTTAAGCTCTCAACATTGTTACGATAGTACATACTTTTACAGTGATGCATACATGGTGATATTAATTTTGATTGCCTCATGAAGGTAACGTTTACTTATTTTTTTTAATTTTGTTTTGCTGTAGAGTAGACACATCTATATTTTAATATTTGGAAGAAACTCATGAAGGGCAGCCCAAATATAGAGTGGGAAATTATGTCCTGTCTCCTGAGGTCAGAGTGTTGAAGTAAAATTATTATATTCCAAATATAAATCATTAGGAATTATTTTACACAGGACCTATGTAAGATTGCTTTATCATCTCTGTTTATTTATCCAATCACTTATATAAGTTGGGACATGGACATTGATTTTATGTTTTGGGTAATAATTTAATTCCATGTTATCATTTTGCTGTTTGAATTATGCTACTGATACAGGGAAGTAAAACTCCCAACCTGACCTGGATGAGTTCCTGCTCTCTAAAACGGAAGAATGAATTTAAGGAACAAACGGAGGTTGAGAAACAAACTTTATTGGATAGAAAAGCTTCTGTCGAGAGGGACAGAAGGGGGTCCTGAGTGAGTTGCCCGGGGAAGCTGTCTCTTTTAGGGACTTTTATAGGGCAAAACCATGCGGGGCTAAGGTAGAGAAGGGGTCTCGTGTAGGTGGATGTGGGGTGGGACAAAACTATGGTCAGCCAATGAGATTACAAGCACCATTGCTCAGGTAAAGTTGATTGGGCCCAGGACCAAATGGGGAAGCGAGTCACCTAGTAAGCGGGCATGAATAGGGGACAGGGTCTCTTGTCCTTGGGGGTTGGGCTTGTGACTAACTTGGGTCTTTTCAGGTGATCGCTACCTATTTAGAATATCAATTCCTGATGTTACTCTTTTAGCTTCTGTTTTGGCCTTTGGCTCTGGTTCACAGCAGGAGCCTCCCTCCCTCCCAGAGTTGTAGACATCTTGTTTCCTTGTACTTCTTTAGAGTCTGGCCCTACGTGACTGCCTAAAATATTTCTATCTAACTCTGCTGCCTGCAACACTACGTTTGGCCACTGGCAGCCCCTTTAGTTGGCCTATGTCCTCTTTTTAATCCTCTACCATTACAAATATTTCTAAAAACATTGTATTCGAAATTTTCTGGCACTCCAATATACCTCAGGCTTCTAATGTATATTGCCTAACCTAGTGTTAGATTCGGCATTTTGTGCAAGGTTATCTAGACCTTTTATTTTAGAATAGTAATAAAAGTTAAGATCTTTTTCCTAGATCTATTCAGTGACAGTAGAATATCGTTGTTTCTACACCCCTTTCGGTTCCAGAGCAAGGAATTTTATTGATAATTTTATTTAATAAATTATATATACATATATGTATGTTTAGTTTATGTTAAACTGAACTTTTTATGTATCATTTTACTCTTTTCTTCATGACTATCAACAAATTCTCACCCAGAAAATGAGAAACCCCCCCTTCCACCCACTATGCACTTAGCCAATTGTTCAGCTCTAGTGTAGCACCTGGTCGTTTCTGACTTGCTAATGTCACCCCTATGCAAAGCTATTCACTTCCAAATTCACCTACCTCAGTCTTTCTCTTCTTCACCAGTCCTATAGAGAGCAGGATGCTGCATACACTTCCATTGGAATTAATTGATTTTATTCACAGTCTAAACTCTATTTTTCAATTTTTTCTGAGTTAAGTATCTTTAAATTTATTTTCATGTGTTAAGGGACTTTTTTCCTTTTTATGGTAAATTGTTATGGCTTATCAAAGTAGCATATATTCACCGTTATTGTGTCTTACAGATTAATTTCACTGTCTTAAATAAAGTTTTCCGTTTTGTCCATTCATCCCTCCACATAATCCTTGTTAACCACCCATCTGTTTACCCTTTCTGTAGTTTTATTTTTCTAGAGTGTCTTTTCAGTGGAATCATAAATCATATGGTAATGTCAGATGGGCTTATTTTAGTTAGTGAAATGCAGTAAATGCTCAGGTTTTCACCTGGCTGTTCAGCATACTCGTGGTAAATATCCATTTACTCATTCACCTACTGTAATATATCTTGTTTGCTCTCAATAAAAAAAATGCTGGATTAACACTCACCAGGTGGTGTGTTCACATGTATAAGTGTTTGTAGTAAGTTTCAGTGGAATTAAGTAAGCAGCAAGGAACATACTTGTTAGATCATATCATAAGCTTGTGTCTACCTTTATAAAAAACTGCCACAGTTTTGCATTGGCTCTACCATTTGCATTTCCACCAGGCATGAATGTACATTACTGTCTTTCTATCTTCACCAGAAGTCGTGTTCTCAGGGTGTTGGTTCTTACCGTTCTAATAGCTGTGCGGTGGTATCCGCAGGCCATTCCACTGTGTGCCAACTTCATGACAGAGGGCCTCGAGCATTTTCTGTACATGCTGCCCTGTCATCTTTATATTTTCTTTGCTCCAGTATGCGTTCTGTATATTTAATAACTGGGTTGGGTTTTTTTCTCCTGCTGAATTTTCAGGACTCTACATTTAAATTGTGTTGAGTAAACTATAGAATGTATCTTTCAGATATTTCCTCCTCAGCCTGTTTTGTAGAAGTTCTTCAAAGAGTATGTGCATATCTATAACAGTCCCTTGGTGGTCTTCTGAATGTGGTGATTTACAATCCATAGATGGGAAATAACTGACAGTTAGCAATTATGAGCTTGGAATTCCCAGTAAAATAATTCCCGTATTTTAGTTTTGTAAAAAATGAGAAATGCGTTCCATGGTTTAATAACGTTTATTTTCCTGGTATGTACATCTGGTTACTCATGTAAATCTAGTACAGAAAAAAAAAAACTATCTGCATCAAACAAGTAGTGCAGATCAAGATTAAACAGAGAGACATGCAAATCATGCTAATTAGGTTTTCAAGAACACTGAAATGAGGATTTTTATCAGAACGCATTTTTATTTGTATTCATTAAGAGACCACTTTGAATACTACAGAGAACATAGACATCGAAATTCATTACCTAGGCAATTGCTACATTGGTAAGAAAAGGGACATCTCAAACAGTAGTGATATATTGTTAATTAGAAGACTACAGAGGCTAACTGCAGGACTATCTGGAGAAAACAGGAAAGAACGCGAATGTAGATAGAATAGTAACAATTTTGGCAGTGTAGAAATGCATAAAGCTGTGGCGGCATTTATAGAACATGCTCCAAGAAGAGGTAAACATGCTCTGCTACTCTTATTTTACAAAGGTATGTGTACTTACACATTTTATGTTTCTTACTTGAAAATGAATGGAGTGGGGAACCATCCTTTTCTGTAAGAAAAAAAAAATAACACTTGAAAAACAATGACCAAGACACCATGAATTTTTTTTTTCCAGAATCCGAATCTCAATGCTCGCTTTCAACCTAATGAGCAACTCTTGGTCTGTGAGCTGTGTATTCTGTTTGACCAGCTCTCATTTAGCAAGTTAAGGTCTAATTTCTTCCAAAGAAAAGAAGGTATATTTTTAAAATTTTAACATTCAACCAAAAGGGAATACTGGCAAAGATATACAAGGTAGCAAATATTCCAAAACCATTATTTGCTTGTTAACATGCCAATGAAAGATTAGTTTTGAAAAGATCATTTTTTTTTAATTTCAGAAAAAAAAATGTGTTTTCTGTAATTTCCATAAGTAATTCAGCCATGAGCTATCAGCTCCTGGTAGTGAGCTCTCCTACAAAGGAAGAATTTATCCCTGGTGTTGTCACAAAGCTGGAGTGCTGCGACATGAACCCTGCAACTGCCGAAGAGCCCCGTCTTATTAGCTGCTATGTCATACTCATAATCTGCCTCTCCTGAGCTACGTACTAAATTAGGAGAGGCTATTTGTCTTCCAAGCAATAGATAAGATCTGGAAGAATCATTTCTCATTTTTTCTGTAAGACCTAATTGTTTTTTTGTTCCAATTTCAATGCAGTTTCTGAGCTTTAAACTTATGCCACTTCACCTACCTAACTGAAGCAGTAACATTCACATCTGCACACACACAAAGCCAAAAAACAAGCAAACTGCCAAAGCGCACTGCAGCACACACTGACGGTAAAATACATTAGCAATGACAAACTTCCACTTTTCTTAAAATGTCCAGTTACTTCTTAAGGCAAAATTGGACTGCATCTCATTTCAAAGCCAACGTTTTTGTTGTCAAGAAAGAAAAACTCTGAATTGGTAATGAACTTGAAAAAACTAGAAATTATTGGTTTGTAAATCAAGTCCTTATGCTTTCATTATTGTAGTCTGAAAAGGCTAATTTATGGGTACTTATGAAGAATAATAAAACATGAATTTAAAACACTAGTAAGTGAAATACAGCATACCGTCACATATGCACCATTATCGATACTTTAATTTAGGATTCCTGACTTGACTTTACACCTTGATAAAGAAAAAACCCATACAATCTGATACTTTTGTGGCAATAAACAAGTTTGTGTGTCTGTAAGAAGATTAATATTTATGATAACTCAATCTATTCAGTGTTTATAGTCTCTGTTAATATTATTAAAATGCTGATGCATAATTCTAATAAATGTGGAACACACTGAGATTTCACTGGCAATATTGATTTTGTCTTTCTCTTATGCTTTTCCAAAAATGTGTTAGATATCGGTGCCATTCATAGACAATCAAGGGTTACATTAAAGGTAAACACACTGGAAATAAAACCCCAGCAAATTCTAAGATTTGTATGAGTTTTGTAAGAATTTTCTATGATAACTTTTTATTTTTTTATGATAACTTTTTAAAGAAACCTTATGACAGTTTTTTTATGGATTATTTACCTTTAAGAACCTAATTTGAAGATATACTCTTTAGAAATTGTCACATATAAACATACGGACACACACAAAAACATTAAAATGGATAGATTCGCATTTGTTGCAAGCATGAATATTTAAGATCATTTTAAAGAACTTTTTTTCTAAAATTTTATTTAAATTTTTTTTGGCAGATTTCTAATGCACACATGCCTTCAAGGATAAAATACCAGAGTACTAAAACTATAGTAGAAGATCATTTCTTAAAAGGCAAGCCAAACCCCCACCTTGTTATCAAGGCAAAAAAGACTAAACATTAATCATTTTCTGTGCTTGCAGTTAGACTTTTTTCCCCATTACATTTGTGGAAGTAAGATTACAACGCTCAGAACTTTTTTCAAATGTTTGGGCAACGAGAGCCCAAGGTCCTTTTATCAACTCCATGTAGGCAAAAGGACATGAATAAAGGTCACACAGAGCAGTGATGGGCGTTTTAGCCCTATGCAGGCCACTGAGGTGGGAGGAGAGGATAGCAGATTCCGGCTCTGAAAATTCTTCTTGATGCCTCCCCTAATGAGCTGCCAGGAGGCCACGTAGGAGCGGACTGCATAGCTAAGGTGAAGCAATGGCCCAGGGGCGGTGTTCCGAAGGAAACTTAAGGAAGTGTACTTGATAGCTTTTGAAAACGTGCCTCCTTCGCCTTCTGTTTTACAAAAGTACACACGTTGGAGCTTTGTGTGCCTCGCACTGGGAAAGCAATGCCCCGCACGTGGCATAAGTGCCAACAGTGTTCCTTTGTTTATTAACTGAACTTAATGCAAAATCGTCAGTTGGAATTCTGGCAAAGAAACAACGAAAACCATTTCTAATATTCCTAAGCAAGAAGAAGCAGCGAGGGAATGTTGAGAGAGAAAGTCAGAGAGCGAACTCTACCAGCTATGTGGAAACCTGTATCATTATTAACTCCCTAGGAATTACATAAGCAACAGATAGGCTGAAAGTGAAGACAAAGTGGTACGGCAGTGAGGCAGGGCCGGAGAGATGGCTCAGTGGAATAAGCGCTTCCCCGGCAAGCACAAGGGCCTGAGTTCAATCCCCAGTTCTGCCCCAAAAAAAAAAAAAAAAGCATACAGTGAGGGACTCAGAAATATAGAAACCTAATGGTATAAAATGAAACAGCATTCTAATTGGGGAAAAGCATTTTTTTTTAATATGATGTTTAAACACGCATCAACCCCTAGGACATATGTACTGAATTATAAGTGCCTATCTTGGTACGATAGCAAAGAATACATTTCATTAGAATTTACAGCATATACAAAACTAAACCCAAGAATTATAGAAAAGATAAAAATCTCCAAGTGTCCAACAAATTGAGAAAATACTTCTCTTTCCTTGCCTTGTCCATCATTATAATCGCTGTCATATTAGAAACCTCATTTTATTGTGGTCTGGGTTTGTGGCCTCTGAAATGTTACCTCCTTCAGGTAACATGTTGCATGAGCTCATCGCACTTAAATGGTACCGCAACGCACATGTGATAGCAGCTCACTGAAGGTGGGATCTTCCTGTGCACCCTGACCCTTCAGCCCATCTATAACCTGACAAGGGTGTACCAATTCGTACTTACACACAGCTTTCATTTATTTTTCTTAATTGACCACTTGATACCTGGTGAATCACATGTGAAAATGCATTATCACTGCATGGAAGCCGCATGGTCAGCCAGACAAAAGCTGATTAACTGTGCTAAAGAAAGCAATTTTGTATGATAACCTGGGGGGAAAAAAGCACTGTAGTCCAGGATTAAAAGAAGCAGCCAAAGATTTCCACAGTACACTTCTGAGATATATTCATTGTAATAATGACCATTTCATATCATGCTCTCATAAGGTCTTATTCTTTTAAAACTTGGTGGAACACTGATTAGCTAACACAGAGTAGGATTTTAATTTTATGCAAGGAACACAAAAAGTTATATGCGATGACCTTTAAAGTGTGTACTTCGTAAACTGTTATTTTAGATCATATTAATGTCTCATATCACTGTTTGAATTATGGTTATAATAGTATTCTCCTCAGCTTCATTGTTTATGTTCAAGAAGTCTAAAAGGTATGGAACGTAAGTGCACTTCAAGATTTAGAAGTTGTCCAGCTCTATGAAAAATGCTTTGCAGGAAAAAAATGAACATTTCCACTGTTTTCTTCTTTCATGTGTCTCTCCTTTTAAAATTTGGCTTTGATTCTTTAGTTTGCTGTTCTCTTGGGTTTAGAAAAGTGGATATTACGTTTGTACAGATTCATGCATTTGTGTGCATGTATATATGTGATGAGTCATATGATAAAATTTCACTTAGGCAATCTGAAGTGATATTTAGTAATACTGGATTGAATTTTCTTTCGCATCCTTTCTTATTCATATGGGAGTCTACCTCCTTTAGCTAACAGGTGATATCTTTTGGATATCTCAACACACAGACAATATTGGTCCTTAAAGATAAGGTTAACAGATCTACAGTATAGTATGGAACTCAAGAGAAATAGTATCAAGGTAACTAATGAAAACCTTTTTCTCAGACAGCATTTCACTATGCATTTTAGGAACACCTTGAACTCACCTTGTAGCTCAGGCTGACCGGGCACCAGCAGCAATCCTCTTGCCTCAGCCTCATGTGTGCAGGAATTACAGGGATGTGTCACCACCACTGGCTAAATTCATGAAACCTTAGAACATATTGTCTCTAACATGTAGAATCAAACAAGAAGGGAGTTAGAGTGGTGGTCACTAGAGACTGCGGTGGTTGGGAGTTGGTGGTGAAATGTTGCAGATGAAAGGGTATTCGGAAAGAATAAGTTCAAGAAATGGATTGTACAAAGTAATAACTGCAGTTATCAATGCAGTCTTGAAAAATTCTTAGAGATACAGTGTTAGCCCCCTAGATTTAGTCCTTCTGCAATGTGTGACATACTCAAAACATAAAATATGAAACTTTTACATGCATAAAATTTGTCAATGTAAAAAGATAAATAAAAATTGGAGCACATTACAGGCAGCAAAACTTTCCCCACACGTTAGTGGGATGGAGTTAGAGATGGTTCCTAGAGGAAAAAATGAGAACAAGGAGGCTGCTTGTATTAAATTCTGGTACAAACCAGTCACCTGAAGGAGAGTAGGACACGGAGACAAGAGTGAAATAGACTCCTCCAACTCTTCTAGAAACTTCTTGTGTCCTCATACTCAAGGGTTGACCTTTATGAATAGAAATGGAGAAACAAACTACCATTCACTGTATCTAAGGGAGTCAACAGAAATAACTACCTAAGTCCATGAGGACTTTATACATACCTACAAATGACCCTGACAGTTCAGGTTTGCAAAATGATCACTTGCTTTGCTTTAATTATTTCAATATTTGCTTTGTCATGATGCAGTCTCTTGATGAATATTGTCTGCCTCTATCTTCCACATAATTTCAGAAGTGCACATCCCAGAATTTAATATGCTGTATGTCATGCACTGAAAGTTGAGTGCAATTTTATACATTCTGGAAAATTTCTACTGTCTCTTGCTTTTATTTGTTAAGCTACCCTTCTAGTTTCTCTCCAGCCACTGAGGAATTTCATTCTGTTTATGTACAAGGTTTTCTCTGGAAACAGCAGATTTGATATGTTTATTGCATTATTTTAATAGCAGAGGAGGTAACATTTCTATTTTCATTGAAGGAAGTTTCTTAACATGCATTTCAATGGTTGTCATTGTATAACTTTATATACATTTCGAATCATATGACATAGTATTTGTGTGGTTTCCACATATGTACTCCTTCCCAAGTACATGTGGCAGGCTAGAATGCAAAATATTGTTTATTAATGTAATATATTATAGCAGAGAACTTGTGCTATTTCCTGGAAGAAAATTTCCCCACGGATGGCCTAGAATTTCCATTGGCCAAAAGATTTTTCCTTTTGGAGAATTATTGATTGCTTGAAAAATCCCAAAGCTTTTGTGTGCACCACTCAGAAGTAACAACAGCAACAGAAACAAAGCAGAGTGTTATTTTTGAAGAATAATTCATCCAGAAACTTCTACCAACTCAATGCAGGAAACACAGCATAAGTTCATTAGGGAGAAAAAAGTGCCAGTCCATGTTAGCTTTTAAGCAGAGATAGGTACCGGACAACAAGGAAATTTTATTTCAGAAAATAAATGCATTTACTGCACAGAATCCTATGAATCCATGTGAACTTTCTTAAGTGGCCTTACAGGAATGTAGTCTATTTAAGTCAACCCCACAGAAATAATTTTGAAATGAATAGCTTCAAAACAAATTCTGCCAGTACTATAGATATTCCAAGCCCATTTCATTTGTGGATATCTTTTATTATGGCTTGCGTTTTGCACGGAACTGAAATCTACTTTCCCAGATTTCCCCTATTCCTTGTGGCTCTGTACAACTTGCTCCAGTGTTCTTGTCTACCTGAGTCAGGGTTGAGGACGTGATAAATACCCAACACTTTCTTTCACACTTACTTATGAAGTAATCTGGAATGGTCTCAGGTTCTTCCGTTGTTCCTCACAAGAGGTTTCTAGCCTCTTCAAAATTCTTGGCCATATGTACCTAGGTTGCATAGAGTTTTATGAAAGCAAGAGTTGTGCACAGCACACGTTCTGTGCGTAGTCGTGTCGCACACTACTGGATCTTACTAAGCCCCTCTGTTTATGAGCTCTAACCAATTCCGAAATATCTCACAGGTCTCAACATACTGTCTGGTAGCTCTTGATAATCTCCCTCACTACAGCTCACTTGAACTATGTCAAAGCTGAAAAAGTCAGTCAATACTGCAGATTTTCAAAATGTGCCTCATCAAAAATTTTAGAAAACAACTTCTGAAATTTAATTTAAAACTTGATATTGAATATTACATCATATAATCAGTTAATATGTGAGGTTTGGTACCAAGATAAAATTCTGCAACATCAAACACCTGAATTGGATCTCACAGAAGTGACTATCTATATGTCACTGTAGCCCTAGATGCTTCAGAAGAAAAGGAGAACTTGATTGCCTCAGTGAGAAAAGCTTGGAGAAATCAGGAAACCTCAGTGAAACTTTAATGATCATGTTTCTCATTGATACATTCCCAAACCGCTTCCTGAAATTGTCAAAAATTTCAAGGCTTGAAATAAAGAGAGCTACTGTAATTTTCATCAAATGTAAATGCAGTTTTCTTATTTTTGCATCCAGGAAAATGTGATGTTAAAAATATGTGAGCAACATAATACCGCAAATGAAAATTTCAGACCTAAATATAAAATGTCTCACATATGCTAACATCCAACTAAGGCAATATTTGAAGCAAATAAAATTTAAAATCTGTGCAGAATGAAACAACCTTGGTCATATTTTCCAAAACATCCTACTTTAGTGGAAAAGCCATCGAGAACTAACATACAAGAAATATCTCCAAAAATATGTTTTAGGTTAATTTTAAAATTAACATTTTCTAGATGATAATGAAAAAGGAAACACTGAATTACAATGTATAAAAAAAATCTTTCTAAAATCTTTACCTATCCATCTAAAATTTATAAACCTTATTAGATGATTGTCTATCTGAACAAAAAGATATTATTTTAAATGTAATTGAAGAACATATGAATATTTAGTCATAAAGAATATAAACTCGTAAGTCATGACAGTTGTTGAAAGCCCCATCACAACTCACTAAGATTCTAGACCATTTTGTTGTGTAAATTATTAATTTAAGGGGGCTAATTTGCAAATGAAACAATCATTATAGAAAAATCAGCAGGCTAAAAATAGGATAAAAACAATTCGAAGAATAAACGGAGTAAAAAATCTCTTCACAAATGACACCAAAGGAGGTAAAGCGTTTTTCTTTTTTAATTAATTATTTTTAAGATTTTTTCAATAAAGAGAAATTTTTCATCCTGAGTCCCTTTGCAGCAAGCCACTTTCCTCAGGGTTAACCATGTAGATGCTTTGTTTTATTTCTCAGCACAGAACATCCAGGCTGGGGGATACTGAGGTGTGTGTGGCCTGGCAGAGGACGCTTCTAAGAGTAGGTGAGAGTGTGTGTTTTCCTGTCTTGCCCTTAGGAATAAGGTCTATGGTAGTAGCATGCTTGATGATTTTCCCTTTTAAAAAACAAAATATCTGGGGCTGGGAAGGTAGCTAGGTAGAACAAGAACTTCCCTGGCAAGCACAAGGGTCTGAGTTCAATCCCCATCACTACTGTAAATGTAGCCTATTTTTGTATTTAAGGTACAGAGTGGAAAACTCTCATGTTTGTTTCTTGACTATTTTGGAAATATTTGGTCAAATATGTATTGATTTGGCTACAATGGCACTTAAAGTAAGCAAACAAAAAATATCATGATAGTTGTGTTGGAGCATTATTTTTAGCTACATGAAGTTTCTAGTTTATTTAAAAAGCAGTTTATATTGAAATATTTTTATTGACTTAGAAAGGACAATGTCTATGAGATGAACAGACTCTGTTGGATTTGCTTTTTGGGGTCATTGTCAGTAATGGTATTTTCCTGTCCTTTTCCTTTCCCATTCTTCCTTTGTAAAACTTAGACTGACATCTGGCTTTGACAGCGATAACAGTTTCATTTTCCTGAGGGGCAGGGATGATTTATGGTGCTCATTGCTTTTGTATTATCGATATGTGGCTGAATTTTAAAATTATGTCCTCACTGCAATACATTATGTGAACAGGATAAAAAAAAAAAAACAAAACGAAAACCCTAGATGAAATAAAGCTTTTCTGAACTTAGGTCTAGCAAATTCTTCTGCAACTTGTACAAAAGGAAGTCTTTGAAGCAGATCTCTTTGGGCCAGGAGTACTACTTACTGAGTATTGAATGGAGTGTGAGTATTTTGAATGAAGTTAACAAGGTTAGCGGATGTATGTTTATTGAAAATTCTGCATATGGGAATAGATACTGTTCTACAATATTTCTGCCAAATCAAAGATTAACCTGCAGTAAATGACATCAAGGAGGTAGTTTTGTTCAGCAAGTGGGTATGATACCATATGGCTCTGATGTTAGCTTGAACTTAATCACAGGCTACTCGATGGGCCATCATATAATTCCATCATAAACTGCACACCTAATGGTCCTATTATCTGTACAGCATATGAACTTTGATATCAGTAAGCTAGGGATAACTGGAAATAAATCTCCATAAAAATAAATGTGAGGCTGATGCATAAGAAATCTACACTGAGCCCTCTGTATTCTCAGGTCTTCTGTCAGTGATCCATCCAACCAAATAGAAAATTACACAAAGCAAAGCTTCAATTTGTCATGCATCGTGCACTATGGTAAATCCAATCAGTGATTGGATCCAATCTATTCAGGTGTGCATAGCCTGTTGTAATCTCCTTTTGTGTAGGAGACACTTCCTGGTCCTCGTCTCAGTCCAAGAAACCAATATTTGTAATCCCAAAGTTACATTATTGGAATCCCATCAAGTTGATTCCAATAATCTACCACTTTCCATGCAGCCCATGGCGAAAATGAGGACACTAAATTATATTTTTAATCATCGGGGAGTCAAGGGGCTCTAGGTCCAGCCACGCAGATGGCTTCCCGGAACCAAGAGAGCAACCCAGGGCCTCACCCGGTTTTTATCCAGTGAGGGAGTGGCTTGAGGACTGAGAATTGTGGGAAGTAGGTGACTACTGTGAGATGAGCTAGGTGTGGGGCCTACATTTACCTCTGCCATATGCAGAGAGGATATGCAGAGAGAGTAATCTGCATTATATAGTATTTAATGTTTTGGGAAGTCTAGGGCTTCAGCTTTGATGTAGTCTTTCAAGCCCCAGGAAGTCATAGCCTCTGTCTCAAGGCTCGATCCCAGCTGGCAGCGCGGAGCATTAGCTCTACCATCCTGTCTCCACCCG
>PVKA01008531.1:0-53300 GCA_004027165.1 Ctenomys sociabilis
GTGTGTGTGTGTTACTGGGAATTGAACTCAGAGCCTTCACACTGAGATATATCCCCAACTCTTTTTTTGTTTTCAGACAGGGTCTTCACTAAATTCCTAAATTTCCTATGCTGGGCTTGAACTTATAATACTCCTGCCTTACTTCCCAGAGTACTGGTATTCCAGACATGTGTCACCATGTTGGGCCCTCTCTCTTCTTTTAACTGAGCAACTATTTTTATTGTTTTAGTTGTTGCTGTAAAGCTTGATATACTTTTAAAACTAATCCAAATTCTCTTTTAAATAATGCTATACAGATTTACAATTAGTACAAGTATCCAAAACAATACATCTGTCCTTGTGACTTTTTCATCACTGGAACAAAATACTTCATATCCACAACTTAAGGGAATAGAGGTTTACTTAGGCTCAACATGTTTTAGAGGCTTCAATCTATAGTTAGATATCTCTCAGGGTGTTTTCATATCTGGGCAGAAGAAAGCTTCCCTGTATTATGGTGGCTGGAAAGCCAAGAATAAAGGGAGGAGTCAGGAAATAAGATAGAATATACTCTTCCAGGTCATGCCCCAAGTGGTCCACTTCTTTCAACTAGATCCCACTTCCTAACATATCAGCTATAAAGCCCAAATCATGCAATCACCTGCTGCACACATGAACTTTTGGGGAACATTTTAGTCTAAATCATAATAATAATATTCCTATTTCCTCCCTCTTATCCTGTCTATCACTAATGTCACTCATTTCATTTGTCCATGTGCCATCCTCCTGTCCTGTAGATTTTTTGGCAACTGTGGACATACAATTATTTTGAAAGAAAAACATTGTTCTAGAAATGTTATTGTGGCTTCCAAGAAAAAACTATATTTAAGAAATGAAAGTGGGATTCACAATGTCTAGTATCCACTGAAGCAGAAGAATATAATCTATAGTGAAGAGAAATATCAATAAATGACACTAAAATAAATAAAGACATTAAATTGCTGTGCAACATGTATTCTACATACCCAAGCAGGTACAGGAAAATACAAGTATATAAAGAAGAAATGTAGAAAATATCAGAAAGATCTAAAAGAATTTTCTGGAAATTAAAATATAATGTCGGAGGTAAAAAATGCATTGATGGGATTAAAAGCAGAACTGACTCTACAGAGGACTGTTACCAAACTAAAATATTTACTATCCAAAATGTAACAAAAGAATACAAAATAATGGTAACAGAGATTTAGTAAGTTGTTGGAGAATGCCATGTTAACTCATCCATACACAATAGGAGTCATGGAAGAGAAGAGAGAATAGATAGTGCAGAAGAAGTATTGGAATAAGTAATGCCAGAGGTTTTCATAATTTGATAAATGGTATAAATCCAAGAAGCTGAATGAACTTCAAGAACAAGAAATATGATTTTCAAAAACTACATCACAAAGTTTTAAAACAGCCACAGGAAAAATTTATATTAATATACTAAATAAATATAGAGACTTGATCAAATAATACAACCTATATGCCAGTGGAAAAACTTTTTAACTGCTGAAAGAAAAATCATCAACTGAGAATTCTATTTCCAATAGAAATATTTTTCAGAGATGAAGGTAAAATAACAATTTTGGAAATCCACAAGTTCAAATTAAAAAAACTGTAAAAATAGTTACAGAAAGTCCTTCAAAAACAAGAAAATAATACGAAAATCTGACCTACACAAAGAATGAAGAACACTAGAACATATTTACTTCATTTTAAAATCCCTTTAAGAATAGTTAATGACTGATAAAATTCCAAATATCCATCAAAAGGTGAGTTAATTGACAAATTGCAGCATATCAACAGTACAATATTCCTCAGCAATAAAAAGAAATGATTACTTGATGTACAACATAGAGGAATCCCTAACTTATGGTGATTGAAAGCAACCAAGCAAATCAGATAAAAACTTTTATTCCTCTTATAAAAATTCTTGCATTATTTAAGACCACAAAGCTTCAAATATATTTCAAAGGTTCCCCTGAGTGTTTTTGAGTTGTGAATATCTTTTGATTAAATTCATTTCCTATTTAAACAAATCAAAATTAGATAACCAACGTGTAGTCAGTTGACAGATTAACTGTGCTAGTCAGAGTTACAAAAAATAATGATAAAGAGTTGACTATGAAAGTAAGCAAAGATAAGAGTAACATGGGTTTTCAAATATTTTAACCTACCATTTGATGTATCAACCATATTTATTATGATTATGTAATAAAGATATTTGTATTTTAACTACTTGATAACATTTCATATCGAGTATTCATGTTGTGTTTGATCCTTATTTTGTCATGCAATCATTCTCTGTGATTTAGCCATAATAGTAATTTAATATTCTTAGAATTGTATGCTATATTAAAAGGGTTAACAAGACTAGTTTACCAAGTATTAAACCACATCTTCATTTACATTTTTTGATAAAGCTGTCAAATGACCATGTGAAAAATAAACTCCAACTGGATACAAAAAATATTTTTAGTAAATCATCACTATACAATTAATAGTTTCTACAAATAATACAGTAAATCAAGTCTTAAAGATACTAGGGAATGAGCATTTTTTTAAAAATGCATAATTTTGAGCTGGGCGTGGTGGCGCATGCCTGTAATCCCAGCACTCGGGAGGCTGAGGCAGGAGGATTGTTGTGAGTTCGAGACCAGCCTGAGCTACCAAGTGAGCTTAAGGCCAGCCTGAACTGCATAGTGAGACCCTGTCTCAAAAAGACAAAAAAATAAATAAATAAATAAAAAATAAATAAAAATGCATAATTTTTCAAATTAGGAATCTTCCTATAAAATAAAGAATGATCATTTCCCTTTAAGGTTGAGATTTTTAGTTTTACTTCTAATTAATTTTTTTATATACTTGGTATAGGGTCTCACTATGCAGATCAGACTCTTAGTGATCCTCCCATTTTCAGCCTCCTCAGCCCTGGGATCATAGATATAATAATTCCAGCACAGCATGTAGTGCCAGAATCAAACCCCAGTCCCTGCACTTGCTAGGCAGGCACTTATCCTACTGAGCTATCTCACTGGCCCAAGGTTGAATTTTTTTAAATGGTACATTTTATATTTGTATATGATACAAAGCTCATTAGGTAGGCTAAACCACTAAAGCAATCATAAATAGCTATAAGAAACATAAAACATTCTAGCTGTGTTATACAGGAAAATGAATAATATGACAGTCTAGGTGCTTATCAAATGATTGAAAAGTTAGAGAAGTAGACTTTAAGCGTAACTATTTATAACTTTCATAGTAAGGCCAACAAAAGACACACCAGGCAAGCAGCTTCATTTGCTATAGTTAGAAATACAATAAGATGACCACTGCAAAAAAGCTGCTGAACTGAACATACTTTTATAAGGTCGGGATTCTATCACACCACCTCTTGACACAGTAATCTGTGGCTAGATTCTGAAATGTGGCTTTTAAAAGCACATATAGTGTCTACTGAAATATCAGCAAAGTAGACAAATAGCTTCCATTCTACTTCCAAAACCATTTTCCGACTCTCTGAAGCTGAGCCACCATGCAAAAAGGCCAAGGACACTAGGAGTATGCCCAAGACCCTGAAACTCATGCCTCCTGAAGCTGTCACCATCAACTATCCTGAGACCCAGTGTGCATCACTGTAATCCAGGTGAAATCCTCCAAAGGATTTCAAGACTTGGCCATTTCAAGCATCTTGAAGAGCACTCATCATCATGGAGATTAGACACTCCGTCTTGCCTTAGTCAAAGTCCTGCTTCATAGAATGCTTGAATATAATAAAATTATTTTTATTTTACAGCAGCTTTTGGAGAGGTTTTCAGTGCAACAAATATTATAGATGTTTTATGAGTTTCTACAAACACTTTAAAATTGTTTTTTAAAAGTACTGTACTGTATTATATGATACATATTGTGATTTACCTAAAATTTTAGGTAAACTATAGCTGGTTCCTATTATAACTAGCATTACAATGAATAGCTTTGTTAAATATTTTTTTATTTTTATTTGATATTTAGCATATTTCTTTATCATAAATTTTCCGAATGTCTGAGCTCTGATTAAATTTCTCTGTTATGTCAATTCATACATAAATGAATATAAATATATATATATAATGTATGTAATATTTAGCATGGTAAAGAAAACCATTAACAAAGAAATTCTCCTTAAATTTTTAAAAATTTACCTGTGAAATTAGCCTTTAATTATATAAGCCCTACTGAAACAAAAAAATATGGTGCAAATTCTGGGGTGTCTATATGTAATAATGTCAACAAGACCTCATGAGTCAGATGTGAAAAGCTGGAGGAAAATTGTCTATCACAGGTTAGGGAGGAAAACAAAAGTAAGATAGATGATAGGAAACAGGAAGATAGAGCTTTTGAAAATGGGAAGGGAACCTTGGGATAGAAAGAGAGAAGGGAAGAACGGGAAGTGAACTATACAAAAGATTAAGATGTAATATTCATATATGTTAACTCCTTATGACGTATGTATTCATTATGTATTGAAAATATACAAAAAGGAAAAGAAAGCATGTTGAATAATCTGTTAATTGATGCTACTCTGGTATAAAGGAAAATAAAGTATATGCATATGAAACAGCAACCAAAATGGTAACTGCTAGGGAGGAATACTTGAGCTTTGGCTTAAGAAAACCAAGATTTTTGGATAACTGTCAAATTTCATTCTCAGAGCTTTGCTACTCACTTTTGAATCTAGCTGAGATTTACCCGACATTCCAATCCCACAATCCTATGAATAAGCTCTAGGCTCTTGAACATATCATGTCTTT
This sequence comes from Ctenomys sociabilis, assembly GCA_004027165.1. Taxonomy (NCBI): domain Eukaryota; kingdom Metazoa; phylum Chordata; class Mammalia; order Rodentia; family Ctenomyidae; genus Ctenomys; species Ctenomys sociabilis. The sequence continues at coordinate 4,812 of PVKA01008531.1, forward strand.
GGAAAGGGCGTTTTTTTTTCCCTCTGACTTATGAGTCCAGTGTGGGTGGTATTGTAATTTGTACCCATGAAGCTGTTTGTGCCAGCTATTGCCCTTGGTGTGACAGTGAAGAAGGGATAGTCTTGGCTTAACTTGTCCATGATAACTCATCCTGAGCTATTTATGCCTTTCTGTCTAGGTTCTGGGGTCTATATCAAAATGAAAGATGAGGGGCCTGGGAAATAGCTCAGTAGAATAAGTGCATGGACCTGAGTTCAATCCTCAGTTCCACCAAAAAAAAAGGAGATGATTGCTTCCAAAAGGCTTGGATCTTGGTGTGGATTACATCACCCTCCTAAACTTTACTACTCAGTATGTCCTCAAAATTGCTACCTGTTCCTAAATACTTTAGCTGACCCTGTTCCCCAATCATACAAACACTGAGAGAAGCAGGATCCTGCCTACCTAGTTACCACTAGGTGATAGAAGAAAATTTTCCGAACCCTTTTTATTTAAAATTCAGTTTCCTCATCTGCAGTATCAGGAAAATAATAAAAGCACCTACATTTCAGAAATGTTGTTAAGATTTTAAGAAGTAAAATAGGGGCGGGGACAAAAAGTAAAATAATCACCACTTAAATATTTAATAAATATTAACTCTTATTTTAAAAAAGAATAGAACACACCAGCATATGTAAAATAATAAGGGGCCAGAGAGAAAGCTCACCAGTCTGAACACCTGCCTAGTGAGCTCAAGGACTCAGGTTCAATCCCCAGTACACCAAACCAGCCACTGAAACTGGGCATGGTGACACAGGACTGTAATCCCAGCTCTGGGGAGGCTGAGACTGAAGGTTCACTATGAGTCCAAGCTGTATAGAGACCCTGTACTAAATAAAGATTAAGAAGAAGAAGAAAATGATAAGAACTAATTCTTATCCTTCACTAGCTGCAAGAGAATCTGGGACAAAAGTAATTTTAGCCTTTTAAACTTTTCAAAACATAAAAACTGTCATGGAGTATAGACTGATTGCCAGTTCTATGTGTTCAGCATGACTGTTATGCACTCTTTCCCCATGTGACTCTACTGTCCTTTGAATGTCAAGAGCACGTTTCAAAATGCATTCTGTGTATTGCAAAACTGAGGTAATGTTTCAAATGCAGCCTGTTAGCTTATAAGAAAAATAAAAGGGATAAGACATAATTTTAGTTAATAAGATCCAGGTCTCATAATTCTAGGCAAGCACTTGACCACTGACCCCAAGTTTTTAGTGTTATATCCAAACAAAGGTCCACTCATAGCCCTAAATGAGCAGTATTTTTATTTTCAGGAGCACTTTTATGCTTTAAAATAACAGTGCTAATAAAATTAAATTCAATATCTATTGTATATCAGCATGTATTCTAGGAAGAGACATGTATTATCCCATATACCCCACAGACACAAATCATAAAACTCATAATGTAGGTAACGATTTATGAAAAGAGAAACCAAAGCATGTAGATTTCAGTAATTTGTGTAAGTATTGAGTTGTAGAATTGGCTCGGAGCCAATGTCCTTAATTCCTATCCTTGTGTTAAGATGCTGCTATTCTGTATTTTAAGTTTCAACCACTAAAAGCATTTCTAAAACTTAAAGTCTATATTTAAGTTATGCAACAAAATGTCCCAAAATTAAACTTATTTCATATTGCTATTGAATTATATAATATATTCACACATATAGAGTAAATTTCAAATTATATTACTCATAAGAAAAATGCATTTAGGGGCCAGAGATACAGTTCAGTAGTGTAAGCACCTGCCTGGCAAGTGCAAGGTCCTGAGTTTGATCCCTGGTACTGCCAAAAAAAAATGCATTTTACTTAATAAACATTTTTTGAAAATTTGTATAAATCTACAACTGTGACTATTTCTAAAAATGGCAAGGATTTGCCCATATTCATGTCATTTAGATAAAAAGAAATTTTTGTGGCTCTGCTTCACATATTAATGAATTTCCTTAAATGAGGATTTGTAATACTTATGCTGCCTTCCCCCTCTTGGTACAGATCATGTAAATGGACACTGCACAAGTCCAACTTCTCAAAGTTGCAGTTCTGGAAAACGTCTTTCTAGTGCTGATGTTTCAAAAGTAAATCGCTGGGCTCCTGGAAGACCACCATTTCGAAAGGCACAGTCAGCTGCTTGCATGGAGATTTCTTTACCAGTTACAGCAGAAGGTAGGTTAAACATACCAAGTTTAGTAACTACAATTAAAATTCAATTTACTATGGTAACAGATGGTGGAGACAAGCTATGGAAGTATCATTTAAAGGCAATGAATAGCTTAGAGCTTGGTAGGGCTACCAGCATGACTTTGGAACTTACTTATTTTATTTCCTGGAAAAAACAACTCTGATGACTATATATCTCTTTATGTATAGTTATGAGACATCTTTGTACCTATTTGAAGAGGAAAATAAGGTACTTAAAAGAAAAATATAAGAAACTTGTATCCTGGAGCAATTAAGAGACCAGAATAGTTTCACTAAAACTGTACTAAGATTAGTGACGTTATGGCTGTGTATGCCTGTACAAGTGTTGATAATCAAGAGATTGTGAAACCATTCTGTTTCCTTAGAGTAGGCTGAGTCATCCTAAAAAAATCACCACCATCCATAGGATGGCATAGTTTACAGCTTTTTATTTAGCCAAAGACAAAGTTGGAAAAGATTTGAATTCAAGGTGGGCAGTTTATTACCAGGTCAGAGAGACAACATTTGCCTTTTGGTCTTGGTATAAACTTTAATTTTTATAGTCTTAGTTACCCCCAGATATATAATCTGTTTATCACAGAATATTTATGATCTAGACTACTTCTATCACATCAGTAGCCACAATCATGTCACTAAGTGGAAAAATGTCAAGAAATCATTAAGTATATTTTTGACTGTTGAAGAAAACAGAAATGAGTACAGCTTATCAGAAATTTTTATGACTTTGCCTATTTAGATTGGATATATTTTTCAGGTTAAGGAATTTTAGCTAGTCTCTGAGGTAATATAGAGAAAAAAATGATAAACTGAAACTTAGGATACTTGTTGGAGGGGCCAAAGCTGGAAATTGATCACGTGTGGGAGGGCAGGACAAGGCCTCAGTGCCTAAAGCAATCAAACTCAGTTTTAAGAAAAATATCTTACCCAAACAATTTTGACCATTAGTCACTAGGCAACCTTGTGTTTCTTAATACTAACTTTTCAGGAGTATGAATAAATACCACTGCTGTTATTGGGAGGGTCCTTTATCCATCAGGCAAAGGCTTGAACCCAGTTCTTTATCTTTTCCTCATTCCTGTCACAGTTTCTCCTCAGAGTACACCAAGACACCGAGTCCCTGCAGAGACTCAAGGCCTAGATTTCTTTCTGCCTGTAATTTAGATTTAGATTTCTAGACTTCTATCTCTCCATTTTTTTTTAAGTTGATAAACTAAAGAAACCTCCTTCCAAATCAATTAATGAAGAATAAATGCTATTTTCTGTTCATAATTTTGGTCCTGATATTTTAACCTAACTTTGCTGATATTGGAAATACTCTAATACTTCATTTTTATCTTCTGATTTTTTCATAGAAAACCGAGAGAATTCCTATAATCGTTCTAGAAGCTCCAGTATCTCCAGTATTGACAAAGATTCAAAAGAAGCAATTACAGCATTATACTTTATGGAATCCTTTGCACGGAAAAATGACTCCACCATCTCCCCTTGTCTGTTTGTTGGAACTAGTCTGGGAATGGTGTTGATCATTTCCCTAAACATACCATTATCAGATGAACAGAGGTTTATAGAACCAGTCATGGTATTGCCAAGTGGTAAGAGTTTTTATTCATCGCCTAGTTTCTTTTTCAAATTTACACATAAGGTATCATTTGAGTGGCTTTATTTCTTTACTTTTTTGTTAGTGTATATTTATAATATATAGTAAATATCTTCATCATGAAGAATTGGTACATATATATCTTATATCTTGACCCTTTTTACTTCCCTTCCTCCCCCTTCTCCTGCACCCTTAGATCCACTAACTGTATTAGTACAGAATAAGAGTTGTGTTATGTGTAATAAGGACTACTGAGAATTTCATGAATCATATGCTATTCCAGTATTTGTTGTATTATAAGTTACCTGTCCGTCAGGGTGAAGAGTATAATCATTTCTATGGCAGTAAAGTGCAACTGCCGACAATTCCTTAAGAAATAAGTTTCTGTTAAGCATTAAGGCAAATCTTAATGGAAAAGTTAAATTTATTTTTAATCAATTGAAGTATTTCTCAAAAAGTCTATGCCAAATTGGAGCCTATGAGTATTTTTATATCATCCTTAAGGTGCTGCAAACAATTAAACTAAATACCATCTGACCTAATAATAGATTTCAAAAGTCTTTCACAATCTTTTCATTTGTTTCAAAATATATAATTTCTTCATTATTTTAGTACTTTGAAAATTTACTGTTATAAATGTTCTTGCTAAGGTATATGTTATATTCTTTTCCTACTGTTCTCCTTTTTTTCCCTTTTACCAAGAGCTGAGTGTAATTCCCTTGTGCATTGGTTAGCTTTCCAACTGCTGGCACAAAATAGCTGACAAACATACGCAACTTAACCTAGGAAATAGGTTGTCTTGCTCACAGGGTCAGAGGTTTCAGTCCCTGGTTCCAAGGTAGAAACATCATAGCAGAAGGAAGAACAAAGATGGCCACTTTAAGGCAGCCAGCTTTATCTACAAAGAAAGATTACTAACAAGAGATATAACCTCTATAAGCTCACCACCAGTGACTGATCTCCTCCAACTGGACACCACCTCCTAAAACCCTTATCAACTATGAACAGTATGTTAGTCTTCTTATGAATCAGCATATCCAGTCAATTAACCAGGAGTCTCTTCATCAAATCAATTAATTAAAATGATAATTAATATGAATACTCACTACTTGGTTTTGCTTTGAAAAATTATAGTAGGTTCTTACCGCTAATTTTACTCTTTTCTATAAGAAGTGTTTTTGATAGTTCTTAAGTTATAAAAATAATTTCATTAATATACAGGGTAAACAGTTTTTATTTTAAAAGAATATAGATCATACGGCAGGTTAGAGACAGTTGTTTTTAATTCATTAACCAAAATGCAAAGTTCATATGATAGATGCTAGGCAAAATATTCAGTTTTTTAATGGTGTGTCAAATTATAGTTAATGTCACTTTTTTATAAACATGTATTTCACAATAAAGAAACTTTTTACTATCATCCTAATTTTAAGGAAATGTAAACATTTTTTATTCTGGTTGAGTTAAAGCCAGATCAATGAGGCCATAATGCATTATTAGTAATTCACATTTATCCTTTAATTCAACAAGTATGCCAGACATTCATTCCTCATATATTTAAAAGTTAAATTTTTATGCCACATTAGCTTAAATCCATAACTTCTGACCTCATTGATAGTGGTCACTTCTCAGGCAACATTTTGTTTGACATATCTACATTTTCACTTGACTTTGTGCTCTAGAATGTTACATTTACCTGATTTTCTTACTTTCATTCTAGCTGTTCCGTCTTGCTTTCATCCTCATTCCACTGGACTTTAATCAACAGAATGTCCCAAGATTGGCTTCTGTCTTTGCATTTTAATTAATTTATTGCTACAATTTTTTTTTTCTTTTTGAGACAGGGTCTCACTATGCAGTTCAGGCTGGCCTTAAGCTCACTTTGTAGCTCAGGCTGGTCTTGAACTCACAACAATCCTCCTGCCTCAGCCTTCCGAGTGCTGGGATTACAGGCATGTGCCACCATGCCCGGCTTATTGCTACAATTTAAATATAGTGATCACACTCATCATAAGAATATTTGTATCTATACATGATATATCTTGATTCATTTTCCCCATTCCCCTCCCCTCCTTTCAACTATTCCCCTCTTTATTTACAAAAGTTTTTCCACTTTTCCTTTTTTCTTTGCCTTTTTTCTTTCCCCTTCCTTCCTCCCTAAGTTCCCCTTCCCATTTGAACATTTTCTTTCTATTTCACAATATCTATGATGCATTTTGGTCCTTATGCTTTGTTCCCCATACCAGAAAGATTGTGATATTAATGTATGTTTGTCTGATTTATTTCACTTAAGAGTATGTTTCAAGATACATTCATTTACCTAGAAATGTCTCTTAAATTAGCATAAATTTTCTTCTCTATAGCTGAGTACTATTCCATTTTATTTAAAAGCCACATCTTATTTATTCATTCATTCATTAATGGACATTTGGGCTATTTCCAAGATTTATCTATTATAAACTGTGCCACACTATAAATATGAGTGTTCATGTCTCACTGTGGTATGAAGCTTTAAATTATTTTGGGAAGATCGCAAGAAGGGAAATCTCTGGGTCAAATGGAACCTCTAATTTTAGTTTGGTATGGAATCTTCACACTAATTTCCACAGTGGTTGCACCAGTTTAGACTCCCAACAACTGTGGTAATGGGATCCTTTTGCCCCTAATAGCATTATTTATTGGTGGGTTTTTTTCAATAATAACTGTTCTTTCTGGAGTGGGATGAAATCTTAGAATTGTTTCAATTTTTATCTTTTTGAACGGCCAATGATGTTGAACAGATTTTCATGTGTTTGTCATTTGAACCAAAATAGTAAATCTCCAAAATTGCTATGTATTTTTAATGCAATCCTAATCAAAATACCAATTGCCTGTGTCATAGATCTAGAGGAAAACATTGCTAAAATTCATTTGGAACCACAAGAGACCTAGAATAGCAAAAGCATTTCTTGATAACAAATGCAAGGGAGGGGGCATCACAGTCCCTGACTTAAAATTATACCCCAGAGCTACTATGGTAAAAATAGAATGGTACTAGAAGAAAACAGACATAAGGATCAATGAACATATTGTTTCTACAACTCAAAACACTCAGTCACCTTATCTTTGACAAAGGGGCCAACCACTTTGACTGGAAGATTAATTTTTTCTCTTGTCTACTTAATGAAGCCCTGGATGAAATCAGAAAGCCTCATTTTTCATTGCCATTTACAGTGTGATGGAACATGTATTTATATTTATAATCCAAATCTACTGTTAGATTTCTGACACAGCTATTTAGATACTTGACATCCATATGGATGTTTAATGAACATCTCAAAATCAACATGTCAAAAGGTTAGCTCCTAATATTCCTATCTTTTTTTTTCCCGTGGTCTTTCTCACATCTATTAATCCATTCTTCATGCTCTCAGAACAAAAGCATTAGTATTATCTTTCACCTCAATCTTTTACACCTTATCAGAAAGTGACTTAACCTTCATAATACACTATATTCTGATTCTGACATGCCACAATCTTTATTGTCACCATCCAAACCTCTATTTCTCTCCTGGATCAGTATGCTAACCTCTTCTGTGCTCTCCCTGTTTCCAACTTAACATCCTTTAGGATGGGCTCTTTAAAAACACTGATCCTATGAAATGAAACTTATCATTCCTAGTCTCTAACGTCTCATCTCATTCCAAGTAAGAAGTTTAGAAAGTCTTTAACATGCCCAACATGAAATTTCTTGATAGTGCCACTTTATTTCTCTGATCTCAGCTCCTCTGTGTCTTCCTTTGCCATTCTACAAAAGCTCTAGGATCTTCATAGTGCGGTACAGGGTTACAGGATAAGCCCTGAAGGGACTTGACTGACCGTATCAGATACAGAAGTTACATTTCTTGTTATATAGGTCTTGCTTTAACTTGGTCTTAACCATCCAGCAGAAAAGTATAAAAATGAAGTATATAAAGTAAAGCTATAATAATATGCTGAGCTGTAAATGGCTCTAGTCAACAACTTCTGTGGACTGCTGTTGTGTGGACTGCTGGACTGTGTTGAAGTATTTTGCTGAATTCAAGTACCTATAATATTTGAATGTCAATAGAATACCCATCTTTGACAGGATGAAACAGAAAAAGGGATTAAAAAGGAAGGACCATTTTGTATTTGTATATACAGAATAGTTAGGATAGATATGCAGCTACTTTCACTTAATTCTATGTGAAGAAAGATTGGTATAGTAATAGTGTTTCAACAGGATATCCTGTCTGCATCTTGTACTGTGGATAACCACTAGGAAAATAGCAATGTAAAATGTATTAATTATTGAAACTGTCCTATTAATCAGCTTTGAAACTGTCCCGTTGATATTTGTCTATTAATAAAATAAAATTAAACTAAAAAATAAAAAAGCTCTGTTAAGAGTCTGAGTTTTTATTCTGTGTGCAAGATAATAAACTTAGATTGTCAGTTGCAAGAGGCTGATAGAAGACATGAGACTCTGGAATCAGGGAGAAAGGATATTAGTAACAGAGATCATAGAAAAACAATACTTGTCCTGGTTTCTTGAGCTCTAGTTCCCAATGAATAATGCAAAGAATCTTCCTTTTGTATTACTGTGCTACAGGAAACAAGCTACAGGAAACAATGCTATATGGTGTCAGCATTGAGAATAAGTAAAGTGCTTCCAAAATACTTGGTTTCATTAGTTGATTGGAACTTTTTAGACAAGTTTTCACTAGGTAGTCCATGTTGGCCTCAAACTTACTTATGTAGCCTAGCAATCTGGCTTCCAATTTGCAATCCTTCTGCCACAATGTGCTAAGTGTTGAGATTACATACATGGATATGTTACTATGCCCAAGTTCTTTTTAAACTACATTAAGCCATCTCTAAATCAAGAAGGCAAAGATATTTAGACAGTCATGCATTACTTATTGATGAGGATACACTGTGAAAATGTATTGATGTTCAATTTCAGATAAAAATGATTCTGGGCATAGTGGTATACATTTGTAATCCAAGAATTTGGAAGCTGAGGCAGGAAGATCACCGCAAGTTTGAGGCCAGCCTGAGCTACATAATGAGATCGAGCCTAACCTGAAATACAAATGATACCCTATCTCAGAAAAACAAAAGAGAAAAAAAATGAGCAATTTCTAGAAAATGAGACTGAAATAAAGTATTATCAGATGATACATTTTTTTCAGTTGAAATTATTTTAATAAGTGAAAGATATATTTTGTTAAAGTTGACTTTTAAAAGTTTTTAAAGACTAGAACAATGAAAGACTCCTGAATTAGGAATCAGAAAACCAGAATACTACTCCAGGTTCAGCCACTAACTACATGACCTGACCCATGTTATCATCTGTTGGGATGTATTTTCCTGTTTGTGAGAGACTTTAATAATTTGATATAGTAGGCTCCTTTTAGACCTGATGTTCTGTTTACAAGTTATTACAAAAAAGCTACTGATTTATGCATATTAGTATAATAATACTACACTATGTATGTATATGTATATAAAGGTAAAACATTTATTGCATATTAATGAATAAGCTGTTTTAGAAAGAATTTTGTGTGTCAGTGATTATAAAATTGTTTTTGCAGGTACTTTCCTGTCATTGAAAGGAGCTGTACTAACATTTTCCTGTATGGACCGAACTGGTGGATTAATGCAACCACCATATGAAGTTTGGAGGGATCCAAACAATATAGATGAAAATGAGAAAACTTGGAAAAGAAAATTGGTCATTAATTCCTCACCTTCACCCCAAGAAACTGGGGATCATCAGTATACAATAATCTGCTCAGAAAAACAAGCCAAAGTCTTTTCACTGCCTTCTCAGACTTGCCTTTATGTTCATAACATCACTGAGACATCTTTTATACTGAGAGCTGATGTGGTGGTCATGTGTAACAGTGCCTGCTTAGCATGCTTTTGTGCCAATGGGCATATCATGATAATGAGGTAATTGGCTTCCTTATAAATTATCTGGTAATCATAAAAGATGAATAAATTACAATACAATGAAGTTATCTTTCACTTTTACTGTGTATAGTTCATGTAAGAATTTAATATACAGAATTTCATTTAGTCTTTACATCTTCTTTGCTGTATAGGAATGAAGGATTATTGGCATCTTCCATTTCATAAATGTTAATAAATTAAAGTAAAATAATTTACCTAAATTGGAAGTCAAGGAAAGTGATACCAGCACTGAATGGTACACAGAAGGTCATCATACTCTTTAAAAATAAGAGTATCAGCTAAATGATTTTATTTTACTCTTAGTGAAATAAAATTTGGGAGACATAAAAATAGTATATGTTTCATGAATTCAGTAAGTTGATAGTTAATATGTGTATAGTATGGATAAGAATAGTATATTGTTCTTTTTAATATCTCACCTAGTTTCAACATCATTGAAACAGGTAAATATTGTACTAAAGCCTATAAAGGACATAAAAATTATAAGGACAAAATGTGACCCTAACCCTCAATCTTACTTTCTTAACTGAGTATATGAAACAGGTTCATAAGTAATTATAACATAAAGACAATATAATTTCTTTTTTTTTATTTGCAAACAATTTCTATTTTTTAAATTTATTTATTTGTATTTTTTAAAATTATTTTATTTATTTGTATTTTTTAATTTATTTATTTGTATTTTGTTTCTATTTTTGACAAAAGCAAAAATAGAAACAAAAGCAAAGAGAACAAATGACATGAATAGGGTAACATACAACGATACATATGTTACAGATTTTCAAAACACGGATTGCTAATTATGTATATATTTTTAAATAAAACACTCCAACACAGATCAGCAGTTCACAGTAGAAGCAGGTTATCCACAGAAGTTGTTGACATGAGCCATCACAGCTCATTATATTGATATAAATTGATTTTATATACCTCCATTTTTATGCTTTTCTGCTGGATGGTTAAGACCGAGTTAAAGCAAGACCTATATAACCAAAAAATGTAACTTTTGCATCAGATAAGGTCAGTCAAGTACCCTTGTAACCCTGTACCACTCTTTGTAGATCCCTTATCAGTGTCAGCCTTGTGGATGAGTCATGGCTATTGCTTGACCAATTTGCTCTCTGTGGAAGCCTGAGAGAAAGTTTTCTCTCTATGAGACTCTCCTTAGGCACACTATACATCATTGATCGCATTCCTCTGTGGCCCCATAATCTCCTTAATCAGAAAATTTGGGGCACTACTGAGTTACATGATGTTACAGTACAGGTTCTCCTATGTCCTGAGTCTTCACTGACCTTGAAAGGCTAGGACCAAAATATTAGCTGACTTTGCAGCCTTTCTTTTTCTCCAATTTTTTATCTGCAAACTTAGATTGTTAAAACTCCAGAAGAGAAGTTTATTATTACCCTGCAAGTATGTCATCTGCAAACAGTGATAATTTAACCTCTTCTTTACCTATTCTTATTCTTTTTATCTCTCCCTCTTGTCTTATGGCTATAGCTAATGATTCCAAAACTATATGCAACATATACAGTTCAGTTTACCTACACCATTAGTCTAAATATCAGACATCATAGATATAATATGGAACATGTATTTTCCATCAGATATTGAGACACTAAACTGTTAAGTCTGTACAGAATATGAAGAAGAAAAAATTAAAAAATAGGAATGAACGCTTACATATATTTACATAGATATTTAGAAATCCATCCTAATACAGCATAGTAGCCTTGTAGCATGACTGTCTTGTGACATTTTTTTGTCTTATGTTTCATTTATTATGCTTTACAAAAGGGCAGTATAGTAATAGTTGGTATGTCATGACAAGAAGTACATATTTAGAAGACCAGAATGACACTCATTTGAAGTGTGACCCTTCCATTATACTTTGTTAAATTCAGTGCAGTTCACAGGTATCAGCATATATAGTTAGTTGGGATGAGAATCCTACCACTTATCTTCTAGTATCAAAAATCTCCTGATGTTTCTCAGGATCATTGTCTTACCCATCTAGTGTGTATAAGTGAATGATCTTGCCGCTGTCATGTTTCTCGGTGTTTCTCCTTGCCCTCTCCTCGTTGTCCAATCCTCAAGTTCTCACTTTCCTTTTAATTGTGTTATACATTTGTATTTGTAATTCATTTGAATTATACTAGGGAGACTATACAATATTTGCACATGTGAGTCTGGTTTATTTTGCTTCTAAGTATGTCTTCAAATGGCATCCACTTAAATATGAAGGCTTCAAGTTTATCATTCTTTACAAATGAGTAATACACCATTGTATAAAAATACCACATCTTTTTCAACCATTCCTCATGTAATGGGCATTTTGGTTGTTTCCAAGATTTTACTATCACAAATTGTGCTGCTATAAGCATAGGTACACATATATCCCTATTATATAATGTTTTCAGTTCCTCCAGCAAAATTCCAAGTAGGGGTATAGCTGGCTTGAATGGGATTTGCAGTCCTAATTTCTTAAGGAGTCTCCACACTGATTTCCATAATGGTTGTACGAGTCTACATTCCCACCAGCAGTGGAGAAAGGTTCCCTTTTCCCCACATCCTCTCCAACATTTGTTGTTGGTTGATTTCTTTATGATAGCCATTCTTTCTGGGGTGAGATGGTATCTCAGTGCTGTTTTAATTTGCATTTCGTGGATGACTAGTGATGTGGAGCATTTTTTCATATATTTATTCACTTCTTTAATTTCATCCTCAGAGAAGTGTGTGTTCATCTTGGATGCTCATTTCTGGATTGGCTCTTTAAATTTAGGGGCCCTGATATTTTTAGTTCTTTATAAAAGAACTACAATTCTAGAGAGCAGACCCTTGTCTGAGTTCTTATGAGTTAGGATTTTTTCACTTGGATAGTAACTTCTTTTGACTTGCAAAAACTTCTCAACACCAGGTAGTCCCAGTTGTTAATTCTTTCAAGTGTTTCCCATGCAAATACATGTTTGTTCATGAACTCGTTGCCTACCCCTATGTCTTGGAGTGTTTCTCCTACTTTCTCTTCCAGGAGATTGTCTCTGTTTTAATGTTAAGATCTTTAATCCATTTTGACTTTACCTTAGTGTATGGTGATAGACCTGGGTCAAATTTTAGTTTTCGACATGTGGAGAGCCAATTTTTCCAGCACCATTTGTTAAAGAGGCTATCTTTCTTCCAGTAATCGTGTTTGACCCCTTTGTCAAAGATCAAGTGGTTGAGTGTGTTTGTAGGGGCCTCTGCATCTTCTAGTCTATTCCATTGATCCTCAGGTCTGTTTTGTTGCCAATACCATGCGGATTTTATCACAGTAGCTTTTTAGTCTAATTTCAAGTCAGGAATTGTAATGCCTCCTGACTTGTGTTTGTTGGCCAGGTTTACCTTTGCTATTCTACGTCTTTCCTGCTTCCAAATAAATTGTAAGAATGATTTCTCTAGGTCTAGGGGGTATTTTCTTTGTAGTTTGATAGGGATTACATTGAATCTGTACAAAACTTTTGGGAGTATGGCCATCTTCACAATGCTGGTTCTTCCTATTCAGGAGCAGGGTATATCTTTCGATTTTCCGAAATCCTCTATGATCTCTTTTTTCAGAGAACTATAATTTTCCATGAAAAGATATTTAACTATTTTAGTTAGATGAACAGCCAGGGTTCCATCCCTGACACCACAAGCTGTGCCAGCCCCGCCCCTGGGGTGCACTGAGACAGTGTCTGAGCCTGGACTTGGTGGCATGAGCCTGTGGTCCCAGTGTTTGGGAGGCTGAAAAACAGGGAGAATCACTAAAAGTCTGATCTGTAAAGTGAGACCCTGTACTAAATACATTTAAAAAAGAAAAAAGAGATGACAGATAGGAAAGCTGTTCAAAAGTAAAACTAGGTTCTGAACATTATTTTATTTTTACTATTTTTAAACTAGAGATACGTAAACAGGTTTATAAGACAAGGGTAACTAGTTAGGAAGAAACAGTCTGGACAAAATCAAGCATTTAATGGTATGCTCACTCATATGATTATTTGCATCTGATTTTCCCTTTCTCAAACTTTTTATAAACTTACAATAAAGGCCATTTAGTTTTATTTGAAAATGATTATTCCTTCCTAGACATATCTTAGTTTTAAAGAAAAAAAAACTAAGCTATCCTTTATTCTCTCAAAATATTTCTTACATTAAACTATTTTGTCAAATTGGAGTTTTAACTTGACAATGATTATTTATTTTCATTTTGTGAATAATGTCCCAAATTAGATTCTATTTAAATGAATATATGCCAGCATCTATATGACATGAGAGATTTCTTGAATTTTTTTTTTTTTTTTTCAGAACTGAGTATTGAACTCAGTCCCCTGTGCTTGCCAGGCAAGTGCTTATTCCACTGAGCCATCTCCCTGGCCCTTTTTAATTTTTTTTCAAAAAGGAAAATGTTTAAAACAATTGGGGTCATTGATAAAATCTCTCTTCCTTTGTCTTTTGTTAAAGCCGGTTTACATGATAGTTGTTATTTTGAAATTATGACAGAAAATCCTATGTTCTTAATAATCCTTAATGATATTCAAAATAGGGCCAGCAAGGTAGTTCAGCAGTCTAAAGCACCTACTTAGGCAGCTTAGACAAGCGTGTAGGGGCCGCGGTTCAATCACCAGTACCACATGCCACCCAGCCCCTGCTCCAAGGAAGGCTAAGTCGGCCCCACACACACACACACAAAAAAAAAAAACATTTAAAATAGAAATTATTTTTACATGGTTTTGTGCTATATTCAGTATGACTAAGAAATAATGATATGTTCTCTGTTGTGTGGTTTAATGATCTGAATTCTTAAAATCTGCCTGTTTCTGGTCTTCTCCACTTTCCCATGAGGGATATATTCCTAAGATCTTTCCAGACAGCTGTCCTGAGCTCTATCTCCCATAGTCCTACTTTCTGACAGACAGCTAATGATTGATTGTTCAGGTGTTAATGAATCCAGACCTTGAAAAGCAAGTTAGAGAGTAGGGGATACAAAAGGCTTATCTATGTGTGAATTCTCCAACTAAGAGCCACTCCCAGCAAAAACCACCTTTAGTTCCCTGTCTATTTCTCAAGTGTTTCTGCATGGGAAAAACAAAGACCCCACTTTTTATTTTTAAGACTGATTACCCAACCCCTTCTAATTGACTTTCTCTTCATTTTTCCTATCCAAATTAAAAGTTTTTAAAAATCTACTTTTCTTTTTTTTTTTTTTTGAGATTAGTAGTTTATGTTTTATTCTCTGGTAAATGCATCTGTCATAAACTATGAATTTAAAAAAACTATAATGACAAATGCCTGAAGGATATATCTATGTTACCATCAGTAGGCAATTTTAATAGACAAAAAATAAACAGTATGATTTATTCATGAGATTTTCTTTGCTTTGGTAGAATGTGACTTTTGATTTTATTTTACTGAGAGACAAATATCAGTGAGACAGTTTCAAAGCTTATTAATAGGACATTTTCAATAATTAATACATTTTACATTGTTATCTTCTTAGTGGTTATCCATAGTACAAGAAGAAGACAGGATATCCTGTCCAAAAACTATTACTACAAATCCTTCTCATAGAATTAAGTGAAAGTAGCTGCATAGATAGATATGCAGCTACTTTCACTTAATTCTATGAGAAAAATCTACTTTTCTATTCTTATTTATATGACACAACATAGATACTGTAGCCCATCAGAAAAATCTTTTTCCTTGTCCCACCCATTAATATGACCAAATCTGTTTAACTGATTTTGTTGTAGCTCATGTCTTAAGCGGTTCAATAACCTGAAGTGTTAGATACTGTATTTTTAACATATCTTTTAGATTTCAGATAATTTTATTGAACTTCTATGCATAATTTATGCTTTTTATATGACATATATCTCAATTCAGGCCCAAAATATATACAAACAATTTTGGGGTCTTGTTTTGTTTTGGTGGCACTGAGGATCACACTCAGGACCTTGTGCTTGCCTGGCAGGTACCTAAACCACTGAGCTATCTCTCCAGCCCTAGAAAATTTTGATAAGAGAAATAAGTACTTTTTTGAAGTTTTTGTTTTATTATATTGTACACAATTACAATCAGTAGAATGTTTTCAAACCTTAAAATTTAATCACAAGTTTTACCTCTTTTGATAGTAGCGGTATCATTAAAAAACAACAAAACTGATTTTCGTCAGTGCAAAGGCCCTAGTAACACTATCTCTAATAACAGTATCTCACAGGATACTCTGATTAATATTTTAGCAAAATTATAGTTATAACATTAAGATAAGCATAAAGCTATGGGGTAAAACACTTCAGATATGTGATATTCATT
This sequence comes from Ctenomys sociabilis, assembly GCA_004027165.1. Lineage (NCBI taxonomy): Eukaryota > Metazoa > Chordata > Mammalia > Rodentia > Ctenomyidae > Ctenomys > Ctenomys sociabilis. The sequence goes on from PVKA01008531.1 coordinate 20,952, forward strand.
TGGATGTGCAAATTCTGTATTTATTTTCATTCCTTTACATTTTTGGCCAGGTTTATTTATCATGTGTTAGGGTAATGCCCTGTGTTATAGCTGATTTTCATTTCCTTTTAAGGAGTAGAGAATAGGGAGCACATCCACTCTTATGCAGTCATACTGAAGGAGCCCACCCCATGCCCTCCTTTCTGTGGAGCGTGGTGACACACTTCTGTAATCCCATTACTTTGGGAAGCTGAATCAAGAGGATCACAAGCTCCAACGCAGCCTGTGCAGTCTGGCAACTTAGCCAGATCCCATCATAAAATTAAAGAATGAAAATGAGCTGGGATATAGCTCAGTGCAAAGGCCCTGGGGTCAAATTTTATTTAGTACAGGAAAAAAAAAAGCTATTTTTATATAAAGAAACATTTCTGTGAACTTGAATATACAATGTGGTTTTACTTTTTCCCTTCAGCTTACCTAGTCTTCGTCCAATATTGGATGTTAATTATTTGCCACTAACAGACATGAGGATAGCACGGACATTTTGTTTTACCAATGAAGGACAGGCATTATACTTGGTCTCTCCTACTGAAATTCAGCGGCTGACATACAGTCAAGAAATGTGTGATAATTTACAGGTAAAGTACATTTTTTTTATGTTGGACTAAAAAAATGACGAATGTCTAAAAACTACACTGCTACCTGTATTAGGGTAGGTGGTAAATATGCCTCTTCTTGGTGTTTAAATGTATGTTCTTCATGTGACCCTGCCAATTTCTTCATTGTGAGTCTTGGTCTTACTTCCTTCCCCTGTACTGAAGACGTGTAGGTCAGAATCTAATAAAAATACAGATAACCAATGCTTGTCTATATGTATTTTGACTTGGTATTTGTGAGATGAGGCAGGCACATCTAAGTAATATCTTGGTTTTTTTCCCCAAAATAAAACCTACACAGAAAATAATCAGCTTTGAAAACTAGACAAATAAAATACCAACCCCAATCAACCTGTCTTTGCCTTACCTGCCATTGCAGAGTAGCTAAGGAGCAAGAGAAAGGTGAGGTATAATCTTCATGTTAGTGGCCATCAACATGGTAACCAGTTAGGGTTTATTTTCCAGGTAGGTCTTATCTATAGCTTAATAGATTAAAAAAGATAACACTGCAGTATGTTATTCTTAGATGTTGTAAAGGTTTTTTGTTTTTGTTTTTGTTTTTTTCCTTTCAATTTGGTACAGGACATGCTAGGAGATTTGTTCACTTCCATAGAGACACCCGAGGCTCAAAATAGAGGATTTCTGAAGGGACTATTTGGTGGAAGTGGGCAAACATTTGACAGAGAAGAGCTCTGTAAGTAAACTTCTTATTACTAATCTGTCTGTCTGTCTGTCTCACTCATGTACTCTCTTTTTTCCTCTCTCTATAGTCTAATGTAATGTGTTCTGAAATATTAAACTACACATTATTTTGCTTGTCTTAAAGTTTGAATATATTGCTTTCTTTACCATGAAAATTATTTCCATGAATCAAATTAGTCCTAGAAAATAGTTTAACAAAGGTGATATGTGTAATTCAAACAAATAATGAACAAGGTAACAAATGTCTCATTTGTAGGTAGAACATACCTACCTAACAAGGTGAAGGCATTCAATTATTAAAATCTGAGAAACAATTTTTAATGTGTCTGTCTATAATCACTGTTGGGAACAGATTACTCAAAATGAAAGATTTATTAATGCCCAAAATAAACTAAAAATTGACAAATGACACCCTCATGAACAATAATCAAAAAGCAGAAGAAAAATACTAGGAAACATTTTCAGAACTAAGATAACAATGTATTTTCCAGAATATACCATATGATTTGGTCCTGCAGAGTAAAACTTTCTTCCTTTGAACTATTACCTATACAAAAAGATTTAACTGTCATTGATATCATGAAATATTATTTGGCCATAAAAAGAAAAATACTGATACATGCTACAATGTAAATGAACTTCAGAAACATCACACAAAATCATCAGGTCAGATACAACAAATCATGTATTATGTGATTCCATTCATATGAATGTCCAGAAAAGGCAAATCATGGTTTACTGAGTCTGGGATAAGAAAAGAATGGTGAGTGACTCTAATGATATGAGTATTTTTGGTGTAATGGAAATAGTTTAAAATCAGAAAATTGTGATTGTTTTACAACTTTGTGACTACACTAACAACTAATGAATTTAATACCTTTTTAAGAATAAACTTTATCATGTATGAATTAATCTCTGTAAGGCTCTTATTTTTAAAAAACTAACCAGTATGGTGGCATACACCTCTAATCCCAGCATTTAGGAAGCTGTAACTTCAAGGCCAGCCTAAACTACTTAGTGAGCTCAAGAGCAGCCAGCATGATACAGTGAGACACTCTCAAAAAACAAAAGCAAACAAAAAATCCAAGTTCCATCCCAGTGTTGTTTACTTAAGTTCACTGACTTTCTGGCAAGATAACTGTTTTGATAATTTATTTTATTTTATTGATGTGATTCAAACTAACTTTGTAGGCCACTGGGAAAATTTTAGGCTTTTATGAAGTCACAAAATCTCTATGTGTGTATATGTTTTTTCTTTTTCTGTACTTTTTATTATTATTTTTAAAGAATACAAAATAGTGATAGAAGAAAACAGCATACATGGTACAAGATTTCACTAAACAGAGTAATAGGAATCTAACAATGGTTGCTGTATTACATGATGCCATGTGCAAATTAGTTTTCAGATTACCAGACATAAAAGTGTAAGTTTTGTTTAAAAAAAAAACAACAATAAGAAGAATTCCATTATTTATATGCTATATTCCTATTACTCATACTCCAGTATTTATGGAAAAAGAGAATCTGAGGCTTACAAAAACTGGAATAAAGACCTGGGGAGAAAAATTAAGCAACATATCAGATCCTAAAGAGTATAAAACTTGAAGGCTCATGTCTTGAGAAAATGCCAATGTATCCGTGTTAAGAAATGCAGATACTCTGTGTTGTATGGAAACCACTCCATCCCAAAAACACAAATGCATGTAGTAATGGTATTTTTCTGAGTCCCTTTCATAGCATTTTTCTGAATGCTAATATCTTCACATACCTATGACAAGACCAAGCATGTCACTCTTCTAATGAGAATTATGACAGTAGAATTTAATCTAAGTATTTTGTATTGATGACAGTCTTGACTATTTGAATTACTTTGACAAAATGTTTTACATTACTATGGCTTAAACTCCCAGTTGGGGAAGCCACTGCAGGAAAAGCATCCCGCAGCCTTGCACAGCACATCCCTGGACCAGGGAGCATAGAAGGAATGAAAGGTGCTGCTGGAGGGGTGATGGGGGAGCTGACCCGAGCCCGGATTGCACTGGACGAGAGAGGACAGAGGTTGGGAGAACTGGAAGAGAAGACTGCAGGCATGATGACCAGTGCAGAAGCATTTTCCAAACATGCACATGAGGTAAATTGCCTAAGTGAATGTTGGTACGTTCAGAGAGTCATAAATTTAAATATTTAGGTCCTGCACAAGACGCCTGTAATCTCAGCACTAGGGAGGCAGAAAGCAGGAGGATCACTATGAATGTGGGCTGCATAGTAAGACCCTGTGTACAAAAAAAAAAGAAAAGAAAAACCTAAAAAAAAAAAAAGAAAGTTTAAACAGAGATGCCACATGAATGTAATGTTTGGCTGTCAGGATAAACTGAATGTCTTCTAAATATTATAAATGTCCCCAGTTTGGGGAGATAATTTTTAAACACAATGTATGAATGCTTTTTTTACCTTAGAATATAATTAAAATTATCCATTGGATCTGATAGGTTTGTCTAAAGTATCAACTGCACACAAGTGTATAGGTGGAATATGTATGCTCCCTAATCAGCGCTGCGATCCTCAGCTTCCATTTTGACTTAAGTATTAAAAAAAAAAAAACTATATAAAGTCTCTATAGCTTGATTGGGTGAGGATTTTTAAATCTTTGTCATATTTACTGTATACTGTAAAATAAGACATCCTGTTTTATTGTAAGTTTTGAGATTTAGTTAAGTATTTATGATTAGCTCAATATGGGCTTGCTTTGAATAAGCACTATTAGTGATGTTTTTAGCATTTCATGGTGACTATTTTTCTCTTTGCAGTTAATGCTGAAATATAAGGATAAGAAATGGTACCAATTCTAATCTTCTAAGGAAGCTGTGACTGCTCTGAGAAACCATTATTCAGGGAAACCAAATTTATTCCCAGCATCACTATTCAACTGTTAGAAGCCAGTTTCTTCTGCAAAATGTTCCATTACAGTCCATCTGAAGTTATTGTAAAAGAGACTTATCAAAGATACTGTACAACCCAAAGGCTGGAAACCCTGGTTAAAATCCCAAGATAATGGCTGAATATGTCTTTTCCCATGTGGAATGGAGCTATCATCTTGGCATGTGACTTGCTAAAGATTTACACTTAAAAACTATGGGGAGTCCTTTTGATTTGAAATTCCTGTACAAACAAAAGCATTAATGCACTTAATGAAAAAAATCTTTGCATGATAAATTAACAGCTTAAGAGGAAAAAAAAAAGCATGTTGTGACAGAAAAAGATTTATGGTAAATTATTTTTATAAATTGGGCCACACCCACAATTTAAAAATCTGCATTTAAAAATATCAATGCATTTCATACATATTTGCCATGCTCCACTTAAAAAAGCAAATGAAACAACAACCTGGATTTTTCTTCTAATCTGTAACCTTCATTATACTTAGAACATTACTGAATTCTTACAGCAAGAGTCTGATTAATGTTCTTCTTTCTCCATTGTATTTTACACCATTCACAACTCTCAGTCATAATCAGGTATTGCCAGTACAGTAAGTTATTCCCAACACAATTATTGCCATTTCTATCACCTTCAGAATGAGTTGCTATTGTTAGTCATTAAATCATGCAAGGTTTGGTCACCTTCGCACATTTTTTTCAGCCTGGTTTGTACTCTGCAAGGAAGTTGGCTATAGATTTGAGGAACTAGACTATTAAAAGGCAGATAGCTTTGAGAACTGATTTCACAAAGAGTGAAATATCATGCATCCTAATTTCAGTTTCTAAAATAGTATATTTTTAAAGCTCCATTTGTATCCATGTCTGTCAGTTACACAGTATATTACTGTTCAAGCCCAGTAGGGTCTACAGCCCCCAGGTGCTTTTGCAGCCTGACATTCACAGACCAAACTGGTCGTTCTCTTTAGTATGATTCAGTAAAACCTCAGTTAATGTATTGGAAATGAATTCTGATTTATTACCGTTATGATTAATGAGGGCTTTTATTAGAAAATATTTTTGGTTCAATACTTATTAATGGAAAGATTTATAAAATCTGGTATTTTGCTATTTTGGCCATAGTTGTCACTATAAACAACAGAAATACATAGAGTTTAATGATATAAAAATCAATTTTGTCATTAATCAAGTCAACTAATACAAGCTACTAAATTATTTTTAAAAATACAAAATACATATTCCTTATTTAAAATTCTCAAGAAAAGTATCCTCAACAAGTTATCTATAACAGAAAAGTACTAAAGACTGAAAAAAAATAAAGACAACAAGCACTATTTAACACGGTTTTGAAAGTCAAAAATCATAAGAAAACATATATGTATTCTAGTACCCATCTTATAATATTCAGCCCTTTCAAAAAAATTTTTAATGTTATGGATTTAATTTACTGAATTTTGATTAATCAAGGTCTTATTGGATTTACATTTGAGTTTCTTAAAAATTCACTATTTTCCTAGAGTCTTAAGTTATTTTCATAGCCAAAGTTTGTGCAGGGGCAAATTTTTTGTTCCTTTAAAATGTTTTCAGCCGGGCGTGGTGGCGCATGCCTGTAATCCCAGCACTAGGGAGGCTGAGGCAGGAGGATTGTTGTGAGTTCGAGACCAGCCTGAGCTACATAGTGAGCTTAAGGCCAGCCTGAACTGCATAGTGAGACCCTGTCTCAAAAAGACCAAAATAAAAGGATATTATGCCCTTTGGAAAGAAAAGTATTTAAATCTCTGGTGTCAATGAATAGATGGAAAGTCTATTGTTAGCCCATCACTTGGAAGTGGAGAAATGTTTCGGAAATGCTTAAAAAGAATAGGTTCCCCTAAGTGAATTAAGAGTGCTTATAAAATTACTTTTATAAGCCATTTCTTGATGTAAAGGTAACTTCATCCCTCAAATTTCTGATAAGTGAAATCCAAATTAATGAGGTTTTACTGTATCAAAATTATTTTTGTAATTCAAAGAGATAGCAATAATAAGAATCTAATGTGATTTTTCTCTTTGAACATTTCCATTCTATTGCACTAACCTTAGCATACATTCACACATTACACACACAGACAGACACACACAGTCACCACCACCATCACCATTTTTGTTGTCATCATCTTGAGAAAAGTACTGTTGATCCATGTAATCCTTTGCATTGTCTCATATTTTCTCTATCTTGGAACATATTTAAAAAATCTCCTAGTAGCCTTGACATTGATGCAGGTAATGACCCTGAGCCTTGGCTATCTTAAAAATTACATTATAGCTGCTTAGGTGGCATTAGCAGATAAGGCTTGCAAGCTATGCAGTCTTCGCAAGTTGACCTTACCTCCTTACGACTCCTTTCATACATAAGCCCTTTTTAGTGTTCCAGCAAAAAACAGCCTTTCCTTTTTTCAATCATTGAGAATCTAAACTATTTGTTATAATAACGTGAGCAATATTACTATTTGTTCTAATAATAATGTGAGAAATGTAAAATCCTCTATTTATCTTGGGGTCTTGAGCAGAATGATTGAGTTATCCTTTATGTTAATCCCCTACAAAAGCAATACTACTAACTTTGCTTCCTGTACTTCATTAAGTCAGTGGCAACCCTTATGTGCCTGATCTCATCTGAGCTCTGAAGCCAAGCAGGGTTGGGGCTGGTTAGTACTTGGAGGTGAATCTTAGATTTTATTCAGGCCCAGATATAGTGTCTTCATCACAACCAAGGTCATTGTCCACCTTTAGCTTTAGAAGAACAGTAACAGAACTGAATAAGATATGTTCCAATATTTCAATCTACTTTAGAGACAATTTTTCAAATCTTTTGGAATTGACTCTATGTAAATCAAAGTGCAGATCCTTATCTCTCAAGTTTTAAGGGGATTTTAAAAGTCCCTTGTTTATATGCCTCCATCTGCAGTTTTAAAGATACTATGTATCCCTTATCTGTGTGACTTTGAGAGAAAAAAGGAATAACATTAGGCCTAAGATTAGCTGAGGAACATTAAGGTAAATTCTTGAGGTATACAGCTATAAAATATTTGGACAGATGGGGAAATTAAGCAGACATGGAAATGTAAATAAAAAAATCTTCTTGGTTTATTATTGAAACACCCTAGGAAAGTGTATGATCACAGCCTTCCCACATATGGAATGAACATTATATCCTGACCACATTATTCAGAAAAGACCATACCAAAGCAAGGTAGCCAAGCAAATAAAGTCTTGCTCTCTATCTAGGAGAAGTGTAACCTTCACAGCTTCTTCACTAGTCTATCATCCAGCCCCACTTTTGGCTGGATGTATTTCATGTGTACCCTGCTCCAAGTGCTAGAAATACTTGTCATGAACTTAGATTGAGTTTTATCTCTAATATGCACCAATCCAGGAAGCATAGTTGTCAGCATACATGTTGTGTGTGTGTTTGCAAACCACATATGCCTGAACAAAAGAATTGTAGAATAGATAGTCTGTCTTGGGAAAGGGGAGGAAGTACCAGTATGCAAGAGACTTTGACTTGGAAACACAGATACTGTTTATATATTTATCTAGAGGAGTGATTCTCAACCTTGTCTATACATAACAATCACTTAAAATTTTAAAATTCCCAATTATATCAAAATTCCTTGGAGTGGGAGCCAGACTTAAGTCTTTTTGAAAGCCTCCAAAGTGGTTCCAATGTCTACCCAAAGTTTCTAACTACTGCTTTGTGGCCAACTGAGGAAGGCATATTTGTCTACCTTGGCTGGTGTCCTGGGCTAAGGGAAGGCAAAATGTAGTGATACAGTGATGACTGGATTTGTATTTATTATATGCCTCTCACAGAACAAAAGCCTGTGTCAATTTATCATCAGTAAGCTCCTTCATTAACTCTGAGTACTCTGTAATGTTTTCATATATGAATTGCCCAGTAATTATTTGAACTACAACTTATGAATTTTTGTTGTCTTTTGCATGTGACACCAGAAATACATCTAAAAATAAAATCAACAACATAGAAAGCTCATTGGAAAACTAATTATCAAAATTTTAACGGTGGAAATTTTCAAAATAATCATGTAATTAGGTCCAAATTTAGTAGTCATTCTTCTATTGGAGGTGATATGGGTGTCAGGTACATGTTCTGCTATGAATATATTTTATTTGACTAGGTATTACAAATAGAACTCCTCCTTTTTTATTGTTGTTTTAGTCAGAGCTCCCAGAGATTCATTTTCTTTGTTGTTGGCTAGGTATTTGCAGAGAAAGATGCTTAGAATTTGCTATCTGACCTCCAGTGCTCTAAAAGAGCACTTATACCTTCACAGAGGTTGTGTTGGCCTACCAAAGGCAGCAACACATAGTGACAAAAAAATTCTGAGTAATTTCTCCACATACTGCTCTCCCTCTGGTTTTGGCCCACCCCTCTCAAATGCAAAGCCAGAAAATAAACAAGGTGGTGGTTTTGAACAATTGTATACAGGATCAAAATCTCTAATAACCTATAATTTTTAGTACATAATTACGTGATGTTTTATTCTAGGAAATAAGAAACAGATGACACCATTGATGTATCTTTCTTTCATCTTCAGAATTTTTGCATCTTTTCAGAAAATGACAAATTACTATTTTTCTGTTGCACTCAGCAATTGTGACTATACTTAAAATTCTTGTAGTCTGTAGAGATATCAATAAAATTGTATATGTTTGTACATAGATGCTCTCTTATGTCATGATGTCATACATTACTAATGATTTTTGCCATGAGTAAGTATGGATAGAAGGGAGACCCTTACTTGCAAACACTATATAGTATAGTTTTGTCATGTGTATATGTTTTGAAAGGCAAAGATAAAGTGGATACTTGAGCTAAAAATAACAAAAAAATTAAGTTCCCAAAATTTATTGATTTTTCCAGAGTTTATTAATCCAGAAGGTGAAAAATAGCCATTCAATTTTTCTATTAAGTTAGAGAGATGTGTAACTTTTTATTGGAACACAATTTTTGAAGGTGTTGGCTGAATTTCATCTTTGGTAATAGTCCATCATCAGAAGCTCATGTGGAGTAAGAACTGAACACAACCTTTAGTGCTGACCTCTGCCGACCTTTTCTATCCAAAAAAGGAAAAAATTAACTCTTATTGCCTTATGCTGCCCCCAAGTGGTCATCAAGAGGCCCAACAGTCCTGTGTGTCCAGCTCCATTAGCATAGTTAATTCTGCTTCAAGAACCTGCTTATATTTACACTATAGCCTTAACCAACTTATTTTTCCAAATACTAAATATTTGAGAAAATTTTTCCCAAAATCATAATTGTCTTCTAGTTTTTGTTCCATATAAAAATTGAAAGAAACAATCTTAGCTTAAACTTTTTTTATTAGCATCAATATAAAACAGGTCTTTTAAAATACAGGTACCTGTATTCTTTTCAGAATTATATGAGAAGGATAAATTCATCTTATCTTTCGGTTATAATCACTCAAGCTTCACAAGCATGTCTTCAGTGTTTAAAATACTGGCCTGATTTTTTCCTTTTCCCCTCACTTCCCTTCCAACTTCTTCCTTTCATTCCTTCTCTCTCTCTCTCTCCCTCCTCTTAACCCTGGCTTCCTCCTTCTCTTTTCTCTCCTTTCTGTCTTCCTTCGTTTCTAATATTTATTTGGTTAGAAAAAACCAACCACAGAAATATTTGTGTTTGTGGACAAAGATTTATAGACAGGGTTTTTACAGCCCAGATACAGACAGGTCTTTGTTTAGTATGAGTTTTACACATATAGGAGGGATATTATCATACCTAAGAAAGTTTAATGTGATGGTTTAAGGGGCTGTTGATAATCATTCAGGCTGATTTTAAGACTGAGGAGTTGGTAATTAGAAAGCACAGTTCATGGAAGAAATCTCCGCTATATTCTCTCAGTATTCCATGCTGTGACCCATGAAGAATTTTCTTCTATCTTGAGAACAGGAGGCCTGCAGTTGAAAATAAAGTTTACTGTGAACATTGGATCATGTTTTTTTTTTTTTAAACTACATTTTCAGATTGACTCTTTATGGGATTTATTTTCATAAAATACTTTTGTGGTTTAAAAAGAACTCAATCATACCTGAATAGGTTGGTAATGGAAACTCCACAGAGTGACTAATCAGCACTGGGCAGGGGAGCAACAGCCCTCAGGAGGAGGTTGGAGTGAGGTGGCAGGTAGGCAAGTGGGTGGTGAAGAGTGGTGGAGCGCAAGGTCTGCCCTGAAGCAGGGAAAGCAGCCCAGTGGTACCAGGAGAGTGGCTCCACACGTGGGGTAGGCCACCGGAGTGAGAGTACTGCCAGGATGGGAGTAAGTTTCCCACTGTTGGGGAAGAAAGCACAATTGAGGGGAAAGCTAGAACTAAAGAATTCTACTGTCCTATAAAAGCCCTGAGTTTATCTTTCTAAAATTAAAAAAAAAATGGTTCAAAATAAAGTCTGATCTAGCAGTGAGACCCTAACACCCTGTAGACCTTTCCCTAAAATACAAAAAAAAAAAAAAAAAAAAAAAAAGAATAAAAAATAAGGCTTTACTATCCTATTGCAGAGGTGGCTAAAGTTAGCAATATTTATATTTCAAAATAGCTTTAAAAAGATTTTAAAATGTTCTTTCTATAAACAATTAGTTATGGTTATACTAAATTAGCCTACTTCATTCATTCCATGATGTCTACATGTATACCCCGCAACTATAGTTAGTTATTAATTAAATTAAAATAATAAAACCTTTTTTTTTTGGAGACAGTGTCTTGCTATGCAATTCAGGCTGGCCTGGATTCTTGTAGTCCAGGCTAGCCTTGAACTCACAGCAATCCTCTTGCCTCAGGCTCTCCAGTGCTGAGATTATAGGTGTGTTTCACCATGCCCAGTTTAAAATGCTAAACCTTTTAGAGAGAGAAAAATAAGCCCTGTAGTATTGGATCTGAATTGAGACTATCAGTGGTAATTATAGAAGACAGATCTATCAACATAGTTTATAAACATGTACGTAGTATAAATCTCTGTGTTGTACATATGTATATATTTCCTAATTCTGAACACTGAGAAGACAAAGAGGAATCCCTGATCTCCAGAAGCAATTAGCACAACTAGAACCTGGATTTTTATTTCTAAATATCTTTCCCAGATAAAGAAACCTAAGCTTCTTTAAGAAATTGCTGATTTCAACACTGAAACATATTCTTATGCCAGAAGATAATCAAAGAAAGATGGAGAGAAGTCAAAAATACACATAAGCCAACTAAAAAAGGACCTACCTCCCTAGGCCAAGTCACAAGTAATTTGAGTACTGAAAGTAATGATAGTACTCACAAGTACATGCTGATACAAGTAAAAAGAAAAGGCTATTCCTTACAATAGAATATCAAACAATAAATGTAGGTGGAAGTTTTGTTATGAGAAGCTAAAGTTAAGGAGGTGATATGAGACTATGGTTTACATAGCCTCAAGTATCTTTCTTCAAAAAATTTGCCAATCATAAGAGAAAATGTACTTTTACTCTAGAGAAATTTGGCAAACACTATCTTAATCAAGTGATCAAACTCCCTCCAACAATTGAACAAATTAACACTATGTGTTGCCCATCAGAAGAATATTGTATCACCTCTGTAATATCTCTGCCAAAAAAATGTATAATCTGGAGCCTAATCTAGAGGAAATATTGGACAAAACTAAATTGAATGACATCCCATAAAATGTGTATTAAAAATATTCAAAGTGCTGAAAGTCAAGGAAAGATGAATATTCCAGATTTAAGGAGACAAGATACACGAGAAGTGTGTGTAAAATGTGATTTGGATTGGACTTCTGCTATAAATGGCATAATTGGAGCAATTTAAGAAAATTATTGGGCAAGGCAGAGATATAGCTCAGTAGCACAAGTGTCTGTCTAGCCAGGGCAAGGTTCTGAGTTTGATTCCTGATACCAAAAGGAAAAAAGAAATTTTTTTGCACTATTCATGAAACTTACTTAGTTTTAAAATTACTTAAAAATAAAATAAATATTTTCAACTTCATTGTATTACTTGCATTCAGTGGCATTGGCTTCTGTCATTGCAAATGGACAGCTCAAAGAATGGTTTTGTGAACTGCTTTGGGAATCTAGCCATTATTTAAGTTCTTAAAAATTTGTTTTCAATACACCAATAATCCAAGAATGCATATTTACAATAGCCATGTAATAAATTTAGATGATATAAAGCAAATATTTCTCTTGGTCATTTCTTCTATCTAAAGTTTTCAGTTAATAGTTTGCTGTGTTTCCTTCAAACATTTTTCTGTGTCACAACCTACTATGTTGCGTGGACCTACTACATGTTAGGTTATCAGCCCATTTCAGTACTTGGGATGAATTCTCTTAATTCACTATATTATTCCTTAGCATCAATAAACCATAATTTGTTACCATTCCTCTGCTAATAAATAGTTTCTTCTACTGGTAAATATTTTCCAGTCTTTTAATATTACACATAGACTACATTGAACATTTGTCCATTCATTTTGCAAATGTGCAAGCATTTCTCTAAAGAAATTGTGAAGTGGAATTCCTGAATCAAAGAGCATGCTCTTTTAAACAGATATTGGCAATTAAATTCACTCTTCTTCCAAAAACACATAAAAGTGACTGTAGCTTTCATCCTTGCCTTTTTATTTTAATCTTTTTGTTTTTTACAATATAATAGGCAATATTGGTATCTGTTATTTTAATTGGAATTTTCTGATTACTAGTGATACTACACTTCTGTTTATGATTACTTCATTTTGTTTCACTTGTTTGCTTATAATTTCTGACTTTTTTCTCTAAATAGTTGTATCACAGCCCTGCTGCAGAAAGAAACTGGACCACCCACCCCCAACTACAAAATTTGGTTTTATATGTTGAGACAGATAACACCACACAGACCAGGAACAGCTATTTCATTCACATCATGGGGCTTTCTATGGGCTGGAGGCTTCCTTTCTGGTCAGCACACGTCTAGGCTTTGCAGGAAGGGGCTTGTGTGTTTTGAAAATAGCACTCCTGACAACGAAGGCAGCACCCAGGCTCCCTTCTCAGTTTACGTTGATAATGGGCAGAAGATAAGCAAGAGATGAGGTTAAAATGTCAGAATTGTAGTGAAATTTTACTATGAGTTGTGTATCATCGATTTGTATTGCAGTTCTGGAAATTACTATAGCTTATTTCTTGTTTAACTTTCTTTTTGAGAAAATGTGTATGTTTAATATATAATTGTGCATGGTAATGAGGTTCATAGTTCCACACATGTGTACAGTGTGCACAGAACACATGTATCCACCCTTCTTCCCACACCCCCTCTCCCCACCCTTCCCACACCCTTCACAGTCCATAATAATCATTGTTGTAGAACTTTTTGTTTTGCTTTATTTAATTTCTATAAGAGAAGACATAGTACTGTCTTTCTGTGACTGGCTTATTTTGTTTAACTTTATATCCTCAGGTTCCATCTATTTTTCTGTAAATGACAGGATTTGATTTGTCTTTATGACCAAATAATTTTCCCTTGTGTATATATGCTACACTTTCTGTATGTTTCCTTTGTTCATGGGCCCTAGGTTGATTATCTTAACTGTTGTATGTAGTGCCATAATAAACATATGCACCAGAGGAAACTTTTTGTATGCTGGATTTGTCTCCTGGAGATACACACCGTAGAGTGGATTACATGGATCAGGTGGTAGTTCTACTTTTAGTTTTCTGAGAAACCTCCATACTGTTTTCCATAGTGGCTATACCAATTTACATTCCCATGAACAGTGTATAAAAACTTCAAAAACAGAAAAACTTCTCCACATCCTCACAGTGCTTGTTACTATTGCTTTTATAATAGCCATTTTAGATGATTTACAATATCAGACGTTTTTCATGTAAAAGGCCATTTGCAACCACCATCATTATTGTTGCCTCCTCCTCCTCCTCCTCCTTCTTCCTCCTCCTCCTCGTCCTCTTCCTCCCCCTCCTCCTTCCCTTCCTCTTCTGCCTTCTCCTCCTCCACCTCCTCCTCTTCTTCTTCTTCCTCTTCTGTCTCTCTTTTTTTACTTTCTTTCTTTCTTGCTTGCTTGCTTGCTTGGTTTCTTGCTTTCAACAAGGTCTCACTATGCAGTGCAGCTTGGCCTTGTAGCCCAGGCTGGTCTTGATCTTTCTGCCTTGGCCTGCTGAGTGCTGAGATGGTGGACATGTGCCACCATACCCAGCTGTTGTTCTTTTAAAAAAAATCTATTTGGATCATTTGCCCATTGTTAAATGAAGGTAATTTGCCTATTACATTTTTTAGCTCTTCATATATTCTGCATATTAACCCTCTGTCAAATGAGTATCTGGCAAATTTATCTCTTTATGGATTATTTTCTTTACTATGTAGAAGCATTTTGGTTTAATAAAACCCCATTTATGAAGTTTTTGGTTTTGTTTCCTATGCTACTGGGGTGTTCACCCTGTGTTTTCTTTAAGTGATTTCAGTGTTTCAGATCTTATGTTATACCTTTTGATCTTTAATGACACTTTAATGCAGGGTAAGAAGTAAAGGTCATGTTTCAGTGTTCTGCATTTGTATATTTCTTTTTTCTAGCACCATTTTGAAGAGGCTGTCCTCTCTAATACATGCTCTTGGTGCCTTTATCAAGAATCAGTTGACTGAGTCCCCCATTGTGTGAGTGGAACCATTAAGGGCCTGCTGGACCCTCATTCAAACCAGTGCATAGGCCTACTGAGTGAGTGGGACTGCCCCGGGCCCACCAGACCCACACTGTAGCCAGCACCCAGGTGCTGCACCTGGTGTGAAACCCTGTGGCAGACTCTGCAGAGACAGTGGAAGCAGGACCCATGCAGCTGATCCAGAAGCAGAACATCTTGCCAGAGTGGCACAGGGGGTTCACTTTCAAGGGCTACAGCAGGAAGGAGCACAGCAGCCAGACCCAAGTCACACCCACCTGGATGAATTTGAACTTGGTGGATTCGGACCTGGTGCTAAGGTAATAGCTCTACCAAAGCTCTACACCAAAGGTCAGAAGATAGTGCTATACAAAATGACAAAGAGAAGGAGAAAAATGCATTCTCAGACCCCAAGCCCACCCAGAACAAATGCAGAAGACACTAGCACAGAAAAAAATTAGAAATCACACACCTGAAATCTCTGAAATCTTAGTGTTTAAAGTGAAGAAACAACTACAGAAAGGTAGAGAGGAAATCAGAACAGAAATAGTTTCTGAAGTAAAAATACAAATGATAACTATAATGAAAGAAGTACTAAGTGCTTCTAAAGAAGCCATTGATTAAAAAAAAAAAAAAAAAGAATAGAAAAATGATAGAATCCTTGAATGACCAGTATAGGAAAGAAATAGAATGCATGAAGCACATTCAAAGTGATATATAGGAAATTAAAATCTCAGTCACAAGCTGGCAAAATCATTTGAGTGAAAGTGAAAATAGACTTTCAGACCTTGAATACATCATTGCAGCTAGTGAAGAGGCAAGCAAAGATCTCTTAAAAACAACTAGGATGCAGGAAAAAATTCAACATCTGCAAGATGATGCAAAGATGAACAACATAAGACTAATGAGTATCAATGAGAAAGGAGTCAATACACATGATATAAAAATATGGTCAGAAGTAATAGCAGAAAACTTTCCAAATATGGGGAAACTATCTGAGATTCAGGTAACTGAAGCATATAGAACTCCAAATAACATCAACCCAATTAAATCCACACCCAGACATATAATAATCAAGATCCCAGAAATTCAGCACAGGAACAGTGTACTAAAAGCCACTAGAGAAAAATAGATCACATTTAAAGAAAACCCATCAGAATAATGGAAGATTTCACAAGCTATCAAGTCAAGAAGAGCATGGAACAAAGTACTTCAAGTCTTACTTCAACACTAAGATTTCAGAGATTTCAGGTGTGTGATTTCTAATTTTTTTCTATGCTAGTATCTTCTGCATTTGTTCTGGGTGGCCTTGGGGTCTGAGAATGCATTTTTCTCCTTCTCTTTGTCATTTTGTATAGCACTGTCTTCTGACCTTTGGTGTAGAGCTTTGGTAGAGTTATTACCTTAGCACCAGGTCCAAATCTACCCAGACTGATATATCCTGCAAAACTCTTTTTCAAGATGAATGGAGAAATGAAATACTTCCATGACAAAGAATAACTAAAGAATTTCATAACAACAAAGCCAACCTTATATAGACTACTAAAAGATATTCTAGAGAGGAATCAAAATGACAACTCCATGAATGAGAATGGAACACACAAATAGGGCATGCAATTAAACACAGGGGAAAAAAAGAGGTATACAACAGCGGTCTTCCAATTATTCTTTTGTATAAAGCAGCAAAATATTTCCATCAGCATACTCTACAAATGGATTTCTCCTGCACCCTATAGGGCGTGATTCTGTCCAGGGCTACAGCAGGGTGGATATAAAGGAAACAGCAATAGCTCAGCACCTAAGTGATACCTGGCCCTCAGTCCACTGTCCACATCCACGACATAAGGAGCCTTGTGTGACATCCTATCCCCAAACTGTTAGAAGTGCTGGTCATATATTTGCCATTCCAGTATTTTTGTTTCTTTTTATTCTTAGTAATTCTTTACTATAATGAAAACTTTTTCTTAGTTGATATTTTTGTATATATTAACCTAATCATATACTATGTGAGTACTCTGAATTGAGCACAGATTTATACATATGATACACTACATTCTGGCCTCTTAGTTGGACTCACAATTTAATTTTTGAATATTATCTTGAAATATTTAATTTTGAATTAGTTAATATTTAATTTTCTGAATTGTTTAATTTTAATTATTGTTTTGTGATCTACACTGTTTCTTTGATGTACAGTCTACTTATAAGATATGGTACATTTTCTCCTACTATTAGAAACTTTAAAAAGTATATTTCCATTTTCCATTGACTTTAGTTTTTCACACACACACACACACACACACACACAAAAAAAAAAAAAAAAAAAAAAAAAAAAAAATATATATATATATATATATATATATATATATATATATATATATAACCTGAGCAAAAGATTGATGCTGTTTGTTGGAAATCTTCAATGACCTTTTAAATGGGTTTGTCTGATATAATTATATTTTAGATAGTCCTGCATAACTACCATTTTGAGAGCTCTTTATTCTTTATCCAGAACCATACAACTACTTCTCTTGCCTTCTGGATTATGGTCTTTGTTATTTTCTATATGCTATGTCTGGAGACATAGCATATAGAAAATAACTTGTAATAGAATATTACAAGTTTATATAAAAAATATTTTTAGTTTTCAAAAGTGTATTTGCTAAGTATAAAATTCATTGAGGACAGATCTTTTTGTTTTTCAGTCCTTTGAATAAATAAGTCTAGTTTCTTACCCACTTGCCCTTCTTTTCTTTCCTAATGTAGAATAAGATACTATTTATTTTTGTTCTTCCATAGCTAATATTTTTTTCTATGTATATGCTTTAATGATTTTTTTCTTTATAATTAGTCTTGGACAATTTCATTTTTGTGTATCTTGATATTATATTCATATTCTTGTACAAAGGTTCATTTTTCTTGGAAATGTGCTATAATTTATAACTAAATTCAGAAATTTTAAATCTTTAAATATTTATTGACTATTTCCCTTGTATTCATATAGTCAGAATTAAGAATTCTGACTATATGAATACAAGTTTCTTGATTTGGGAACAGAGTTAACTATTATATGACTGATTTGTAAACTCTTCTTCATGTTTATTTTAGACAATTTCTTTGCTATTTTCATTTTAGTTTGTAAATAACTTTTAACAATGTGCAATCTATTATTAATTCATGTATTCATTTCAGAAATATTTTTCTAAAATTCAAAAATTAAAAAAAACAGTTGACTGTAAATGAATGGTTTTGTTTCTAGGTTTTCCACTCTGCTTCACTGGCCTTTTTGTCTGACCCATTATATTGATGGGATACCAGTGCTTGGCTTTTTTTGTTGTTTATTTTTTTGTTGCTTTGGCTCTACTATGTCTTAAGATCAGGTATTGTGATGCCTCCGGCTTTGTTCTTTTTACTTAAGAGTTCTGTGGCTATTTGTGGTATTTTGTGTTTCCATATGGATTTTAGAGGTTGATTTTTGGTTTTTGTTTTGTTTTTTTGGATTCTGTGAAAAACATTGATACTTTCATAAAGGCTGCATTGAATCTTTGGACTGCTTTGATGAATATGGAATTTTTAACAGTATGAGTTCATCCAATCCATGAACATGGAAGGTCTCTCTACCATTTCATATTTTTAGTCTATTTCACCAATATTTTGTCATTTTCTCTGAGTTTTTCACCTCATTTATTCCAAGTGTTTTTGTTTATATATTTATCTTGTTATTTTTCTTTTTGTTTCATTGGTTTTGTCTTTTGCTTTGTTCTTACCATGAATGGGATTGCTTTTCTGATTTCTTAGCACACTCATTATTAGCATACAGGAAATGTACTTATTTTTTCTATATTGCTTTCATACACTGCTACTTTACTGGTCTTTCTGTGACTGTTAGAGTTTTGTATGTATAAAATAATATGTGCAAATGGTCATAATTGTACTTCTTCCCCTCCTATTTGCATGTCTCTTCTTTTGTATAATTGCTCTAGTTAAAATTTCTGGTACAAATTGGATAAAAGTTGTGAGTCAATCCCTTTGTCTCATTCCTGATTTTACATAAAATACTTTCAGTTCTTCCCTATGCCATATTGTTGGCTGTGGCTTTGTCATGTATAGCTTTTGTTATGTTGAGGTCTAATCTTTCTCAACTTTCTTTTTTCTTTTTTCTTTTTTGGTACTGGGAATTGAACTTGGGATCTTGTGCTAGACAGGAAGGTGCTTATCCCACTGAGCTATCTCCCCAGCCTGAGGTCTTATCTTTCTATACAGTCTGTTCTGTACAGTCTGTTTTATAACATAAATGGGATGCCAAATTTTTCAAATGCTTTTTTTTTTTCTGCATCTATTGAGATGACTGGATAATTTTTATCCAGCATGCAATTTATGCAATGGTTCACATTTGTGTATACTAAACCATCCTGGCATCCCTGTGATGAAACTAATTTGATCATGGTATGTGATCTTTTTAATGTGTTGTTGAAGTATTTTTGCATTTATGTTTATCAGGGATTATGATCTCTAGTTTTCTTTTTCTGTTGTATATTTTGGTAACAAGATAATGCTGTTCTCATAGAATCAGTTTGAAAGGATTCTCACCACTCACTTGTATTGAATAGTTTAGTAAGCACTGGCATTAGTTCTTGTTTAAATATTTGGTAAAATTTAACAGTGAAATCATCCAGTCCTGGAATTTTGTAAGAAAAAGTTTTATTATTGATCCAATCTTATATTGTTTTTCTATTCAGGATTTTTTATCCCTTTGGTTCAGTTTTGGTAGGTTAAGTGTCTGGAAATTTATTCTAGATTTCCCAAGTTGTTATTATATAATTTTCAAAGTATTCCCCACTTATCTTTTGAATTTATATGGTATCAGTTGTAATTCCTCCTTTTTTATCTCTATTTTTTTTTGTTTGTCTTCTCTTTCTCGATTACCCTAGCTAATGATTTTCATTTTATCTTTTCAAATAATCAACTTTATTGATTTTTTTATCTCTTGCTACTAAATTTGGGATTGGCTTGTTCTTGCTTTTCTAAATCCTTTTGAGGAATCTTCAGGTTATTTCAAAGCTTTTCCCTTTTCTTTGTCTTCTTCATGAGACAAAGTCTTAATGTGCTGCCCAGGCTGGCCTTGAGCTCCCACGCTCATGATTCCCCTGCCTCAGCTCACAATTAGTTGGGACTTCAGGTTCATACCATGTCCAGCTCTATATTTTTAATGTATACATTCATTAGTATTAATAACCTCTCTACTACTGCTTTTGCTGCATCCTGAGGCTTTAGTATGTTGTTTGCCAATTTTCATTTGTTTTGAGAAATTTTTAAATTTCTTTATATCCTTAATAATTCAGTGTTTATTAAAAAGTCTGTCAATGAGTCTCCATCTCATTGTTTGTATTTTTTTGTTTTTCTTGCTGTTGATACCTAGTTTCATTCTATTATGAGCAGAAAAAATAAAGAACATAATTAAATTTTTTTGTATTTGTTAATTTTTTAAATTTTTTTTTTAATTTTGTGCAGGGTCTCATTATGGAGTTCAAACTCATAGTGATCCTCTTGTTTTCAGCCTCCCCAGCAGTGGGATTACATGTATATGCCATCACTCCTGGACTCTATTAAGATTATTTTTTGCCCAATATATAGTTCATTTGCCCAATATATAGTTCACTGATGAAAAGAATGCTGCAGCTGTTGGGTATTCTGTAAATGCCTTTCACATCCATTAGATCTATAGTATAGTTTAACTCTGATGATAGTTTACCAATGGATGATTATAAATTGACAATGAGGCATGAAAATTCCCCATAATTATCACTAATACTATTGTGATGATAATTATCTCTCATTTCTGTGAATAGGATTTCCTGAAGCATCTTTTGTGAGGCTCATCTAGTGGTCTTGAATTTCCTAATTCTCTCATCTTAGAAGTTTCATTTAGCCTTCATTTCTGAAGGATAGCTTTACTGGGTATAATAATGTTGGTTGACAGTTCTGTTGCAGAAGTTGAAATACTACGTTCTATTCCCTTCCTGGGGACCTGTAAGTTGTCTCCTGGAAAATCTGCTGTTAGTTTAATAGAGCTGTCCTTAAGTATGATTCTGCTTTTCTCTTGCAAATTTTAAAATTATTTATCTTGTACTTTTGACAGTTTGACCACAATTGCCACAGTGAAAAATCTTTTCACAACAGTCCATGTGAAGTTCTGCGAGCCTCCTATAAATGGAGTCCCTGCTTTTCCTAGGATTAGGCCCTTAACCTTTATCTCTCTAGTTTTGATATACCAATACTTCATGGTTCCCCACAGATCTTGAACTCTTTTTACTTTTTTTCCCTTCGTTCTGTCAGAATGTGGTATTTCAAAAGACCTGGCCTTAAGTCCCATTATCTTTTCTTCTGCTTAATATAGTCTGTTGTTCAGGTTTTCAACTTTGTTTCTTGATTGATATATAAAGCTCTGTATTTCCAAGATTTATGTTTGGCTCTTTTTCAAAACCTCTACTTCCCTACTGAATTTCATAATATGAATTGTCTTCCTGATTTTATTTAACTGCTTATCAGTATTCTCTTGGATTTCATTAAGCTTTTCCAAAAATTGGGAGGTATTTTAAATTCTTTATCAGGAATGTTACACATTTTATCTTTGGAATCTGTTGCTAAAGATATTTTCAGGCTATCATATTATCTTGTTTTTTCATATTTCTTGCATTCCTTTATTGAGATTTGTATACCTATGTCTACCACTTTTATAGAATGGCCTTCTTAGTAAGTGACTTTTTCCTCAAGGTATACAAGATTGAGTTTATTTCCAGCTGCACACTGGTACACTCTCCCTACAGCTTCCTTGGCTGCGATTAGTAGATCTGAACACAGTGTACACTGCATTAGAGAGGGAAACACCTACTTCACACAAAAATGAGGGCAGTCTATCAGTTCAGGCAGAGATGGTATAAACAGCAGAGCATGTGGGATACACATTATGTGCCTACTCCAACAAGAAGTGTGATGGCTCTTATTGGATGACAGGGGTTTCCTTGGCTACTTATGATACTGTCTCTGGCACTGGCTCTTCCAGTAGTGGTGAGGGGCCTGAACCACTTGTCCTCCAATCAGAAAGTGATGTGGACCAAGATGTTTCACGAAGAAGAGGTGGGGGTAAGAATAATGGTATTCCCTCTGTGGTCTCCCATCTAGACTTGTGAGCAGCACATGAGCAGACAAGGTAAACTATGGCTTAGCAGAAACTACTTAGGTATGGTGCAGCAGTAGTTGTCTTATTCCTCCATGCTGCTCCCGTTGGTAGGACCACCCAGAGTAGGATGTCAGTCCTGCTAGCCATGTGCATCTACAAATCGGGCAGTGGCCAGGGCTTTTCTCCCCTCATTTTTCAGCTATACTGCCTATAAGAGACGGAGCAGGTGTAGGTCATAGTGGAAGCAGATGACGCTCCTCTTGCCTGAAGTGGCCACAGCAACAAGTTAAGAACATAACCATAACCGATAGTGGGCCATGGTCTTAGCTTGTGTGCCCCAGAGGTGCTGTGATATCAGTCTCTCAGAATTGTTCAAGAGCACCCCAGCACAATCCTATGGGCAGGGCAACACTAAAACTTGAGTTCTTTCCCTGCCCTATTTAATGACATGTGCCAGGTAGTGATGCAGAGGTAGGGGGAATTGTGGGTGGCTCCCTTTAGTCCTGACACCCATATGAACGCACATGAGTCTGGCTATTCCCTTGCTCTTGTAGAAGAGGCTCCTGATACACCAGCTCTCAATCCCATCCCTTCCATGTGGCAACACCCATCCCCCATGGTGCAGGTTATCTGACTGTTTTGAGTCGATCGCTCTATTGAGCCACTTGGTTCTCAAAGCAGCTGTCTATGAGCCAGTGTAGTGTAATTCTGTGAGGTCTCACACATGAGAATACAGAAGAGTTTCTGACTTACAAGAGTTCCCCAAATTCAAACTGCTCAAAGTAGTTCCTGGCTAACAATCTAGAGGGCTGTTAGGAAATGATGTGAAATGCTTTTCCAAAGCAAAACTACAGTACAGTTTTAAGGTCATTTTTAGCTGCAAACATATGAAGGCTAGGACACTTTTTCCAGCAGCTGGGATTATCAACACTGATGGAGTCTTTCACCTTTACCCCTGCAGATGAGAGACTTCCCTTACCTGGCTCTGTGACTATATTATTTCCCTTACTATGCTCTTATCCCAGATCTCTGGAATTGTTTTTGGCATTAGGAATTGAACTTAGGACCTTGTGCTTTCCAGGCATGCACTGTGCCACTGAGCTATATCCCCAGCCAACCTCTGGTTCTTACAAGGTTACCATTTTTCTTTTGTTGATCCAGTGTTCTCCCGTGATCACTCAACACCAACGTAGCTATGCATGCTTCTGTATAGGAGAGAGGCCTTCCTCAACCACCTTGTTGCCTTCCTGTTTTAAATCCCTTACTTTCTTATACCTGATTTTTTTTGATTCTAGATCTTCCTAAGGATTGTACAGTCTCATCCTCTTCCTCCTTGCAAGATTGGCTTCTGTATTTACAGAAATATGTGATCTCATGGCACAGACAAGGGGTATGGTTCTTGACATTTGTCTGGGTCCCCTGTGGTTCTCTGTAAAACCACAGCTGGCTGTTGTGACTCCTGGGGCCCTCGGAATAGCCCTAACAACCTGATCCTCACTTGCAGACATAGCATTATGAGGACACGGGTTCCTTTTGGATTCTCCAACATGTTTGGGCCCCTAGAGTGTCCCAACTCTTTCATTATTTAACTATTAATAATGTCAGGGGGCCTGCTGATTAGCTCAGTTGTTTAAGCACCTGCTTATGCAAATGAAGTCAGGTGCAGGAAACCACAGTTTGATCCCCAGTTCCCTATGCCTTGCCAGACCCACCCTTAAGGCAGCCTGAGCCAGCCCCAAAAAAAGTCCTTCTCAACTTTGGACTGGCAGATTAAAGCCCCTGCAAGCAGGCACAAGGGCCAGAGGTTCGATTCCCCAGGCCTGCCCCACCCCCAGGGCACACTGAGACAGCAATTGAGGCTGCGATCCAGCACCTGGGAGGCTGTAAACAGGAGAATCACCGAGTCTGATCCAGTAGTGAGACCCTCAACACCCTGTAGATTCTTCCCTAAAATATGGCAAAAAAAAAAAAAACCAAGTGGCTGTAGGATTTCTAAATAGTGCTATTGCTCCCTTCATACCTCTGGCATTGTCTGCCCACTCCACTAGGCATTTCTGAGTTCTTGCTCACTCATCCTCAGTGCCAGGAATGTTCTGTACTTTATGAGGCAAGCTTTTTTCACTTGTGTTAATAAACATAAAAGAGTTCCTCTGACAGTGGATGAAAATAAAATGAACACTTCCTATGTGCTCATTTTGAACAAGTTATAACAAAATTAATACAGGACACTTTCCTGATACAAAATATAACCTTTTGAAAATATCAAATATACATTTTTAACAAATTGAACCACTGATATAAAGTTTCTCATGAATTAAAATTTTATTTCAACAGCAAAAAGATCACTACTACACCTTTGGGATTACAAAGTTCCAACTTTTCAGCATGGATATTACTTCCAGTCACAAATACAAACAAAGGCTCTGAGGAGGCCAACAAAGGGGTGCATTTCTGCCTAGCAGTATTGTATGCATCTGCAATAAATAACCTATCTTCTGTAACAAGATGCCTCTTAAAGAGGTAGAGCTTGTTTTTAATATATAAATATTCCAAATATTTTCATTGTATGACCCGAGGAAAACAAAGGAGTAAGAAACATTCCATGTAATGGAGTGTGCTCCATGTTAAGTCACACTACCTTATGGTGGCCAGTGTTTCTTCAGAAGTCTTAACACAGAGGGAAAAAGACCACAGGCCATGCCTAAACCTGGAGGTAAGAGTAAAACCAAACCCTTCTCAGCTTATGGCTCCTGTTGGTTCTCTCTCCTGAGTGCTCAAATTTAGGACAAGATTGAAAAGACCCAACGTGGCAACCCAGAAAGATAAGGATCCAAAGTGCTAAGTGCATATTTAAGCATACATTCTGAACCTGTTTAGAGACACAACAAATTATGAAATTCATTGATACAAATTCACTGGTATTCTGTGTGGTGAATATAAGCATTAAACTTAATACTTCACCTTCAGCTTTTCCCCTAAAAATTTTTTTGACACTACAGTGAACAGACTTTATGTACATTCAGAAACTCTCACTATAGATTTCTATCAGGATTTAAGAGTCTTTCTTCAAGAAGCTGAGGAAAGGGCAGTTTCTCTCCTTTCCTTCTGGCTATATCTGCACCAAGCTTCTCAGGAGACCAGTCAGCTGCAGATCAGACATCAAAGTCCTTCAGCACTCCCCAGCTGGCACCTACTTTCACTTTCACTGTCAGCTTCACAGAAAGTTTCATGGCACTTTCCATTTCATTCTTGACAATCTGAGCTACCTAAAAGAAACAAAACAAAACCCTGAAGTTACCCCCTAACAAAACAAAGGTTGCTTGAGGAGGTGATAAACCAGCCTGCAGTTCTTCATCTGATGGTGCTTAAAGCCCAAACCCTAATAAGCAGCTTCTGAGAGCTTTAGCTAGAATGTTCCAAGCTTGGAAACCATCAACACAGGGTCCTACCTTCTTACCTAATTTCTACAGGACAAAAATATCCCTGCTCCAAGAACTTCTATATTTAAAGTATAAAACCAAGCACTCTTAGCTCCTCTAGCAGGAAGGATCCACATTTACACAGCCACTCTGGGGCAAAAGTAGGGTCCCAGAATCCTCCTGGTAGACCGCAGCCTGACCCAGGATTTTTTAGCTGTTAACAGAATGGATGTGTGGGTGTTTTAGCTTTCAACAGAATGGATGTGCACTGTGAAAATACCTGCACAACGTCCTCTTCTGCTACTTCATATAGAAGTTCATCATGGAGTTGAAGGATAAAGAAGCCTCCTCTGATTGGGCAGAACAGCCCTTGCAGATTTCTCTTTGATAATACTCCTAGCAAATAAAACAAAAGTGAGCAACATGTCACTGTGACACAGGAGAATTGTTTTTGCATTTTTAGAGAAATGACGAACTACAGGAAATTTTAATTAGGACATTAAACACATAAAGCTTAGAATTGTGTTGGAACAACTAACTGGCTGCTGCCTAACCTTCCTATCAGGTCTCAACTATTCCTCTCCAGAAATGAGTCTAAGAGATCAGTTAACAGGGTATGAAGAGCTCTGCTCCAAACTCTACTCTTATTTCTCATAAATAGCCAACATTTATTTCTATGGATTCCCCTACCAGAGTGTGAATCGCAGTGTGGCCCAGGGCCTGATTCCTGTTAGTGTTCTTAGACAGTGGTTTGCTGGGGGCACACTTGCACTTCATAGAAGCCTCACTGTGGGAGAGCTCGTGCTTCCCCCATGGGATCGTATTCTCCAGCCAAGTAATTCTAAACCTATTGTCCACATGTAGACCTCAGTGCATCTGTGAATTAAAGTGTATATGTGTATACATTTTCCTGCAGTCATGATCCATACTTTTCCATGGATTCTCAAAAGTACCCATGATTAATAGTGAAAAATAATGAACAACTTCTGTACCATTTCCTAGCTAGCTGGACCCAATGGGACAGACTATGACTACCTACCATGAGATAGAGTCCAAAGGAAACACCTATAGAGCACCTGCCCTTGCCATACCTGCCCTTGCAGCAGTCCTTCCTTCCTACCATCCAGATTTCTGAATTGTACATCACACCCAGGACAAGGGCAGCCTCCTTCGATATCTGCAGCTGCTTCACAGAGTCTGTGTATTGTCCCTATCTGGAGCCCAAGTCTGCTTACCCTATGGCAAGGCTGTTTATCTGTTCATCAGCTAAGATTTAATCTGCACCCTTCTGCCTCACGTGTCTGCACACCACTGCCTGTCTGCATGCTCTAGCTTTTCTCCCTCTGAGCACCATTGCTCTGTGCTCCCAATTTCCCCCTCCCCATCCTGTAACTCTGCCCCAGAAGGCCATGACCCTCTTGTTTGTTCTCTGTATGCTCTGCCTCACTAGCTCACTTCCTTTTGATCCCCCTGATCTGAGGCTACCTTTAATCCAGCAAAACATCATGAAGTCACCCCAAATGACACAGACATACTGCCTGCCGCTCACTCTTAAAGTCATTATTGTCTACAGAAGTATGGCATGCATTTCTCAGTGGGCCTTTTGTTATCACTGAAGGCTCGTAAAGGTTCACTATGACTGGTCTGGGCCCTCAGTCTGACACATCACTCTGCGTGAGATGTGAATATTACAGTCAAGTTTGGTGCCTTTTAAGATTTTAAATTTACTCAGAGGACAAAATTAAAGAAGCGAATAAATATATGAAAAAATGCTCCACATCGCTAGTCATCCATGAAATGCAAATAAAAACAACACTGAGATACCATCTTACTCCAGAAAGAATGGCTATCATAAGGAAATCAACAAACAACAAATGTTGTAGAGGTTGTGGGGAAAAGGGAACACTTCTCCACTGCTGGTGGGAATGTAGACCGGTGCAATCATTGTGGAAGTCAGTGTGGAGACTCCTCAAAAGAGTAGGACTGGAAATCCCATTCAAGCTGGCTATTCCCTTACTGGGAATTTTCCCAGAGGAACTTAAAACATTGCATCATAGTGATATACATGTACCTATGTTTATAGCAGCACAATTTGTGATAGCAAAATCTTGGAAACAACCAAGAAGTCCATCACATGAGGAATGGTTGAAAAAGATGTGGTATTTCTATATAATGGAGTATTACTCATCTATTAAGAATGATAAGCTTGAAGCATTTATATTGAATGCATGCCACTTGAACATATACTCATAAGTGAAACAAACCAGTCACACATGTGTAAATATCATATTGTCTCCCTAGTATAAGAAGCAAAAAGAAGAAATACAAATGGAAGTGTACAACAACAACTAAAAACAATTGAGTCAGACAGGGCAAAGTGAATGGCATATGCTGCAGGATACTAATCAGCTTTTCTTCTGGATGGTTAACAATCTAAGTTCACAAGTCAGAGTTGGAGAAATAGAAGAGCCACAAGGCCAACCAACATTTTGGCCCTAGTCTTTCAAGGTCATCGAAGACTCAAGACATAGGAGAACCTGTACTGCAACATCATGAAACTCAGTTGAGCGCCAAATTTCCTGAACAAGGAGATTATGGAGCCACAGAGGAAAGAGATTGAAGTTCTATAGTGTGCCTGGGGAGAGTCACATGGAGAGAAGACTTTCTCTCAGACTCTCACAGAGAGCAAACTGGTCAAGCATAGGCCGTGACTCATCCACATGGCTGGCACAGACAAAAGATCTACAGAATAAGGTATAGGACTACAAGATAAACCCTGAGGAGACTTCACTGACCTCATAAGAAACAAAAAGTACATTATTGGTATGTAGGTCTTGCTCTATCTAGGTCTTAACCATCCAGCAGAAAAGTATAAAAATGAGGTATACACTGCGGGGCCATAATAATAAGTTGAGGTATAAATGGCTATGGTCGACAACTTCTTCAGATAACTCACTATTCTTGTGGAATGAGGGACTGTGTTGGATTGTGCCGTCGAGTTTAGGCACCTAAATTAGTTGAATGACAATGGAGTGCCCATCTTTGACAGGTGTAGACAAAATAAGGGGTATAGAAAGGAAGAATCATGATGTGTGTGTGGACAGTACAGTTGAGATAGATAACGCCGTGCTTCTACATAATTCTATGAGAGGCAAGATTTGCACTAATGGTGGTTAGGCAGGATATTATATTGGCTTCTAGTACTATAGACAACCACTAGGAAAATAACAAGGTAGAAAGTATGAATTATTGAATCTTTGATGTAATTCAGGTATAAAAAATAAGATATGCAAACAGCTATACTCTCTTAATTTACTGATAAGAGACATACGCTATAATAATGTCTGTAAGTATAATATCATGTATGCACCTTCTATGATACCAAAACATTATGAAAACAGTTTGCAATGTATTAATTTATCAAATCCGTCTTGTCAAGGTATCTTAAAACTGTCTCATTGATATTTGTACTTCAATAAAATAAAAATTTTAAAAAATGATTTTAAATTTAAACATGGTGATAACTTTTACCTCACTGTCCCATAATTATACCTATATATTTGACATTATTTTCTGTAATCTATGTCTGTTAAGTAGCAAATCCCATCCTCGATTGTTGATCTGTATCTCTTCTGGTCATCTCCAGCATTTTATTCCTTTCATGTATGCTTCAAGCCTCCTTAACTTTCCACAAGGAAAATTTAAAGCTCAGCTGCAGTAATGATTTAAGAATCCCAGGAACTGTGAAATGTATTTAAAGCAGAAGTGCAAACATGCGACAAAAGGGGGAAAAAAGTTCTATGTACTTGTTAAGACAAGAAATAATTTAAGTAGTAAGAGCACTTAGAGAAAATATTTTGAAAAGAATAAGAAAAGATGACAAGATTGGCAAAAGAACATATGACGAGATCAACTCAAAGTACATTCTCAGATTTCAGAGAACATAGAAGGTCATAAATACATAGGAACATCAACCTATTACACTGTTCTTTCTAAGGCCAGAGAAGACCCCAGAACTGCAAAGTCAAAGTTACAGAGTAACAGAAATTATTTATCTTTTTCAGTGTCATTTTCTCAAAAGTGTAGGACAGAGCAAGCATCCTGGGTTAGGACTGAAGCTTCCCATACAGCAGGAAACATGTTCTCCCCAAACAGGGACATGATCACTCTGGATTTCACAAAGGACTTTCCAGAGGTCACAGGACAGGCGAGACTGTAGCCCATGGACACAGACAGACACTAGCTCCTTTTCTATGCCAGGACTTGAAGAAATGTAAAAATAAGGTCACTCATCATTAATTTTCTTTTTCTCTATATACAGTTTCATAAAAAGCATATTCCTTATGTTAAAATATTGTGGGGTTATTAATGTTTTTAAAAGTTTTTTTTTAATTCCCTATTTAATTTATAATATGGTAAATACAGTAGACACAATTCACTTAAACAGCAATTCTTTTTGAGGTTAATAACTTCTACAGTTATCAAAACTTAAAACATTTGAGAACTTCTGAGAAAATATAAACTACTTTCCTTTTTGTGAGCAATCATTCCCCACATTAGAGCAGCAGTCTCACTGATGAACAAACCTGTTCTTTCTCTTTGGAGCACAGTCTCCCGGTGAGCATGGGATTTGAAGGCTGAGGGGAAGGTCTCCAGCTGCTTCTGAATGTTAACTGTGGCTATTTTGACTATATCAGCTGCGGATCCTTGCACTGTTGTGTTGATGGCCTGACGTTCAGCCTAGGAAAGACGATACAAGTGCTCCGTCAGTTACACCAGCATGGTGTCGGATTTGCCCTCAGTGTCCACAGATGAGTTCTGCTATTTGCAAAAAGAATGGAAATCTGGACAGAGATACGACCCAGGACACCAACTACTAGGTTTCATCCTAACACTAACTGTAACAGTCTGTTTGCTTTAGATTCTGAACCACCATACAAGGGCAGACCAAACATAAGATGAAACTGTTTCTTTAATATTAATCAACTCTCAGGACCCCAAAACTGCATTGTATTTAGAATGTATATGGTACCTAAAAAATATTTTACTTGTTCAACATACATCATTCATATTCTATCTATTCTAAACTTAAAGGATTTATTACTCAAAATACTCTTAATCCTAAATTGAAGTAGATTATCATTCTTTTTTTTTTTTTTTCAGAACTGGGGATTGAACTCAGGCCTGTGCACTTACCAGGAAGTGCTTATTCTACTGAGCCATTACCCCATCCCCTAGATTATCATTCTTTATGATATGAGATGGAAACATATACCCTATACCAATGGTCTCTTGGTCTTGTGGAAAATTTGGGCCCAGTAGATTCAAAGACCTCTTCTATTAATCAGAACCTTTCCTGGGATGCTAAGGTTAATCATTAGCTATCAGAGAAAATCAGAAACTGAAACCCTTCATGTGAAGTTAGAATTTCCCTGAAATAATTTCTGCAGGAGTTTCTTAGCAGGTGACTGACTGCTAAAAATTAACATCCTAGGGCAAAAGGGAAGGGAGCCTGGCTTAAT
Organism: Ctenomys sociabilis; assembly: GCA_004027165.1. Taxonomy (NCBI): domain Eukaryota; kingdom Metazoa; phylum Chordata; class Mammalia; order Rodentia; family Ctenomyidae; genus Ctenomys; species Ctenomys sociabilis. The sequence goes on from PVKA01008531.1 coordinate 52,043, forward strand.
ATCCTAGTGTCACTAGGTTATGACCATTACTACTGGTACCTCAAAAGGTTTCAGAAAATAGAAAAGGTTCATTCAAGAAAGGTAATAGGAAGGTTCATCCAATATAGCTGGAGAAGTATTCATTTATCTGAGCTATACCCAAGTTATGATAGTGATTGCAAACCTTTTGGAGACAGAGTGCCTAAACTGAAACCACAATCCCACTTATTTATCACAAAGTGCCAACAATACACTGAAATTTGAATACTGGGGTTTTAATTTAGAAAAGCACAACTCATACATTAACATTATTTTTTGATACTAGGGATTGAACTCAGGGACTTATGTGTGCTAAGCAAGTTCTTAAAAATAAATGATACACACGGAAAAGGTTCATCACCACTGTTCCACCAGGGATATAGCCCAGTGGCAAACTGCCTGCCTGGCAAGCATGAAGTCATGAGTTTAATTCTCAGGATCATCACCACTGACCGTTCCAGTGAGTATAACTGGAGAATTCAGTCACTCTAAAGAGTGGCAACTAAGTGCATTTACACTGGATTCACCAGCATATGACAAAGCAATAGTAACTTTGGAATTAGAAGGTACATCTCTTCAACAGATACTTAATATTCTGGAACAGTAGTGATGAACTGCTGGCACACATATCATTTGTTTTTAAGACAAAATATGTTAACCCGAGGGTTTGGGTTAGATGAATAATAAGGGTCTTGTGTATCATGCACAAGTCCCTGAGTTCAAACTGCCTCTGTGCAGTAAACTATATGAATGTTTCTATCCCTTGCTGCCTTTTGCTGTTTCATTACATAGCCTCTCCAATGGCCTGGTGACTTGAAGCGATGGTTCCTACTAAAGCCTTACTTTTCTATGCCAAATAAAATTTGAAAACTGATAAACAGGATATATAAGAGCTATCCAACATTGCTACGAAAAAGTGGGGCACATCTCAGACACATATCACTCCAGAAAGAAGAAAACAGCCACAGCTAACCCATAGCCAAACTGTAACATGAATAAGAGATAGTCTTTTGTTAGATGGCATCAAAAGGGCTGGGCAGATAGCTCAATAGAATAAGCACCTGCCTGGCAAGTGTCGGGTCCTGGGTTCAATCGCTGGTACCCAAAAAGAAAAAAAAAAAGAAAAGAAAAAAAATTAGGGATGTTTTTAATGTAACACAAACAAGCACAAATACTCCACAATCATGGTGTCATACTTTGTGCAATTTTCTTCCACATTAAGAAAATCACAGTCTTGGCT
>PVKA01008531.1:53400-72696 GCA_004027165.1 Ctenomys sociabilis
GAGAACTTCACTTCAGGATGGAGGTGTTGCCTACCACAGAGCCCAGGTGAGAGAAGCCTTGTAAGATAGCGGGGGGGGGGGGAGGTAAACGGGGCTCTTCTGGGACTCCTTGGAAGACCTGAGATGACCAGGACCTTCACAAGGCCTGTATTCCCTTGAGGGAGGGTAGACTTTGAGGGTGAAATCAGAGGGAGTGGTATTTTATCTACTGGAATAGTAGGTAATAGCAAGGGTAGTTTATCTACTGGAATCTTAGATCTCTGGCACTGCCGCCTACATTCAGCAGAAGCTAGCGGTCTGCAGTATTACAGGCTAATATATGGGTGGTCTGTTTGCAGTTAAACCATGGTCCTCTTAATGCTGATTAGAGGATTCTAGGACTAGGTCCTCGAGTTTGGTGATACCAGCTGTCATTTGATACCATTGATTCCACTGAATTTACAAGGTAACACAGTAGTGGATAGCAACTTATTTTCTCTCTGTGCCAGTATCTGGAATTCCAGAGGATCAGACAATATAAAACTGATATACACACAGAAGGATCATGCGGAAGCAAGGCGAGAGAGTATCGCTGAGGTCTCTCAACCCTCCTAAGATACAGCAAGGGGCACAAATGGAGAAGAAAACAAATGCCAAGTAGCAGAAGTCTACAAAAAGTTTGTGGAAGGAATGAAGAAACCAGAAAAGTTGAAAGAGGAAATGAACAAAAACTTTGTGGCATGATCACTCAATATGCCCAAAGTGGACGTGGGAAGGATACAAGCTGACGGAAGCCATTCAAAACATGTGTGACATATTCAACAAGGGTACAGGAGCCTTAAAAAGATTTTAGGCAGAATTACCTGAAATAAAAACTATAGAATTCAGCAATTGCCAATGTAAAGACAGAGTGTCTAAAATTAAAGACACTGGTAAATTATCAAGACAATGCTTCTACAAAAGAAAAGGCCATCTCAAAGATACTAGATGACATCAAGAAGATGAATCTGAATCTTAAGGGCCAGCCAGAGAGCTCAGCTGATTTAAGCTCTGAGCTCTTAACCAGCGCTTTAGGCAGGTGGAGGGACCAGGGGTTCAATCCCCAGATTGCCATGACAGCCCCACCCCCAGGGCACACTGAAATAGTGATGAAAATTGGGTATGGTGACCCATGCTTATAATCCCAGAGCTTGGGAGGCTGAAAACAAGAGGATCACTACAAGTCTGATCTGTATATTGAGATTCTGTACTAAATAATAAAAAAAAGAATAGATGAATCTAATCTAAGGCTTACTAAAGTTGGAAAAATGCTAGAAGATAACACAGATGGAATTATTATTCTGTTTACAGAAATCATTGAACATTAACAAATATAAGAAAAAATTTAAACTGTGAGGTTTACAGAACATAATATAACTATGAAGAAAAGAAATTCACCAAGGCATATCCTTATCAAATTACCAGATATCCAACAAAAAAGCAGAATTTTAAAAGTAGTAGAGAAAACCAAAACAAAACAAAATCACATATAATGGTAAAACAATCAATTGCTGAAGACTTCTCAACACAAACTAAAAGGCCAGAAGAGCTGTGAGTGAAGTATTTATAAACCCTAAGAGAAAAAACAACTTTCAGTCCAGAATTATCCAGCAAAGCTATCCTTCTGGATAGATGTAAAAATAAGGACATTTTTTTAAAAGACCAGCTTATGAGATTAATGATCTTGAAACCAGCACTCCAGAAAATACTCAAAAATATCCTAGAAACCATGAAACCAACAAACTTAAAAACCTAGATGAAATGAAAAAAACAGGCAAAATCAATGGGTAAACAAGAAAAAAATGATGGGGACTGGGGAGATAATTCAGTAGAATAAGTACTTGCCTGACAAGTACAGGGTCCTGAGTTCAATCACGGGTACAGAACAAATGAACGAATGAAAGAAAGAAAAAGACAGAGAGAGAGAGAGAGAGAGAAATGCTCAACAGAGAAAAAATGCAATGATAGTAAATAATCTCAATAATATTTCTCAACATTAATGCCCTTGACACTCCAATATTAAAAGACCTTGGTTGGTAGATTGGATTAAAAAAACAAAACCTAATAGGATGCTGAATTGAAGAAAGTCAACTAATCCAAAAAGACATTTATAAACTAAAAATTAAATGATAGAAAGCAACATTTCATGCAACAGGACCCCCAAAAACTACAGGTAGGTAGAAATTTTAATCACAAACAATGTAAACTTTGAGTTAAAACTAATTAGAAGAGACAAAGATTAGGACATACTGGTTAAGGGAATGATTCAATAAAAAGAGATAATGTTTGCAAACATTTATATAACAAATACTAGAGCACCTAACTCCATAGAGCAAATGCTGCTCAACACAAAACACCAAATAAATACAATCATTATCAGGGGACCTTAACACCTATTCCCACAGACAGGCAGATCGACCAAACAAACAAACAAAACAAAAATCAATAAAAATGTATCAGAGGGGGTTGAGGAGATAGCTCATTAGAATAAGTGCTTGCCTGGTAAGTGCAAGGTCCTGATTTCAATCCCCAGTACCACAAAAAAAAAAAAAAGTATCAGACCTGAACCACACCCTTGAATATATGAACTTAATAGTTATCTACATAGTATTCAACCCCACTACAATAAAGTACATATTATTTTCTGAAGCACACAGTACTTTTCCCAAAATAGATCACACATTAGTCATAAAACCCATTAAATACGTATAAAAGAATCAAAATCATTCTATGAGTAATGAAAATAATCAACAGAGAAGAAATCATGGTATGGGTAGAAGATTCTGGCAAATAACATACCCCAATGAGTCACAGAAGAAATCAAGGGGGTATAGCTCAGTGGAAGAGCATTTGACTGCACAGAAGAAATCAAGGAAGAAATTTTTAATTCCTAGAAGTTAGTAACAATACCTGTATGAATTCAATGAGCCTCTGGGACACTTTGAAAGCAGTCCTATGAAGGAAGTCCATTGCTATCAATACTCACATTAGGAAAACAGAGAGAGCTCAAATAAATAAACTTATAGAGAATCTTAAGATACTTGAGAAAAGATAATCCAAGCCCAAACCAAAGTTAAGGTGAGAGGGCCGGCCAGACAGCCAAAGCACCTGTGTAGGCAGATGCGGGGACCAGGCTTTGATCCCTTGTGTGCCATGCCGGCCCCATCCCTGGGACACACTGGGATAGTGATTTAGCCTGGGCATGGTGGCTCTTGCCTGTAATCCCAGTGCTTGGGAGGCTGAAAGCAGGAGAATCACAAGTCTGATCCATGCAGTGAGACCCTTAGACTCTGTACTAAATACATTTAAAAAAAAGTTATGGTGGGAAAGCATAAAGATTTCAGTGGAAATCAATAAAATTGAGATTTTAAAAAAATTAACACACTGAAGAGCTCATTCTTTGAAAAAAATAAACAAAATAAGTAAGCCTTTGCTAAACTTACCCACAGAAAAAGGCTTGCATCAATATAGTCAGGAGGGAAATTATAAAGATGAGAGCAAAAATCAATGGAATTGAGACCAAAAGGGGGAAAAAATTGAAAAAAACTAATTATTTGAAATAAAATAGATAAGCCCTTCACCAGACTTACCAAGAGAGAAAAAAGATTTACATAAATGCAATTAGAAGAGAAAAAAGATAAAATCATAATAGACACTGTTAAAATCCACAAAATACTACTCTGAAAAACTGTATTCCAAAGAATTAGTAAATTATGAAGAAATGGACAGATTCTTGGATTCATACAAATTATAAAAGCTAATCTAAGAAGAAACTAATCTCTTAGCTAGTGATGCAGCTCAGCAGCACAGCACCTGCCTGGAAAGTCCTGAGTTCAATTCTCATTACCAAAAAAAAAAAAAAAGTTAATCCTCCAAAATGCTGAAAAATCCAACAATAAGCAATGATATAGATAGTAATAAAGCATTTAAATATAGGCCCAGACCTGATGGATATACTGATGAATTCTACAAAACTTTCAAGGATGTTATACAATCTATACTCAAGCTTTTCAAAGAAACTCAGAGGGTTAGATACTCCCAAATTCATTAGTATAAGCCAGCACCACTCCGATCCAAGAAACAAGAAAAAGACCTAACTAAAATACAAAAACAAACAAAAGAAAAACTATAGGCCAATTTCCTTAATGAACACAGATTTAAAAAAATCCTCAACAAGATATTAGCAAATAAAATTTAGCATATCATCAAAAAAGATCATCATCACCAAGTAGACTTTATCCCAGAGGCAAGGATAGTTCAAACTACTTAAGTAAATAAATGTATATCACAGAAACAGAAACAAGGCCAAAACCCATGTGACCATGTGGACAGATGTAGCAAAGGCTTTCAATAAAATCTAACACTCCTTCATAATAAATAAAATAGGTATATAAGACACATACATGAGTTTGATAAAAGCTATTTATGGCAAGCCAACAACAAATTGAAAACATTCCCCTTAAAATCAGGAAAAAAAGTAAGAATGCCCACTATCACCACTTCTGCTCAATACAGTATTTGAAACACTAGGCACAGTAATCAAGCAAGGGAAAGAAATGAAAGGAGATAAATATAAGAAAGGATAAACAAATTATTAGAAGACCCAAAGAACTCTACCAAGAAAGTGAAAATAAAGTTGCTGAAGCAACTTCAGCAATGTAGCAGGGTATGAAACCAACATACAAAAATCATTAACATTTGTGTGCACTAATAATAGATGCAATGAGATTATGAAAACAATACCATTTGTGACAGCATCAAGAAAAATTAAATATTTAGGAATTAAATCAATAAAGTAAAAAACTTCTTCAAACGGAGAATTGAAAAAGGAGTTTGAAGAGGATACTGGAAAATGGAAAAGTTTTCCTTTACTCTGGACTAGGCAGAACCAGCACTGTCAAAATGGTCATGCTCTCAAAACTGTTATAAAGATTTAATGTAATCCCCAAGAAAATACCAACAGCATACTTTACAGATCTAGATAAGACACTCCTGAAGTTTATATGGGAACAGAAGAGACCCAGAATAACAAAAGTTCATCCTTGGACAACAAGAGCAACACAGGAAACATCACAAAACCTGACTTAAAGCTGTACGAGAAAGCAACAAGTGCTAAAAACTGCACCATACTGAAACAAAAACAAGCATGTGGATTAATGGAACAGAATGGAAAACAGAGAAACACCTCCAGATACAATCAGCTATTTGATCTTTGACAAAGGGGCCAAAAGCATGATGCTGGGAAAACAGGCTGTTTGCAGAAAAAACTGAAACTGGACTTATTTCTCTCACTGAGAATAAAATAAAATAAAAATGGATCAAAGATGTAAACACTGAAACAGAGATGTTGAAACTACTAGAAAATAAAATAAGTAAAGCACTTGAAGACATAAACATAGGAAAAGATTTTTTAAACAAAACCACAATTGCACAAGAAATAAGAACAAAAAAAAGAACGAGAAATAAGAAATGGGATTGCACCAAATGAGAAAGCAGGAAAGGAATCAGCATGTAAAACAGAGACAAACCTACAAAATGGGGAGAAAAAAAAAAGCCAGCTACTTTCAGAGAACTATTATCTAGAATATATAAATAATTAAAAAATAATTTGGCCACACAAATAAAAGAACCAATCAAAATATGATCATGGGATATCAACAGACACTTCACAAAAGAAGTTAAAATAGCCAACAAATACATGAAAAATAAATGCATTTTCAATATCCTGGCCACTGGGCTGTGGAGATAGCTCAGCAGTGAGATCCCCAGTACCAGAAAGAAAGACAGACTGAAAGACAAAAATAAAGACAGACAGACAGACAGAAATAAAGAAAAAGGAAAGGAAAGGAAAGGAAAGGAAAGGAAAGGAAAGGAAAGGAAAGGAAAGGAAAGGAAAGGAAAGGAAAGGAAAGGAAAGGAAAGGAAAGGAAAGGAAAGGAAAGGAAAAGAAAGGAAAGGATGGACGGATGGACAGACAGACAGACAGACCTGGCCATTGGAAAAATACATTAAATACAATACTATTAAATACATTAAAACAATACTAAGGACCAGGAATATAGATTTGTGGTACAAGCATCTGCCTAGCAAGCACAAGATCTTAAGTTCAATTGCTGGGACCGAAATAAATAAAACACTAAAATTCCTTCTTAAGCCAGAAAAAAATGCCAATCTCCAAGGAAAAAATAATACTGTGAAGGCTGCAGTGATAAAGCAATCCTCCTACCTTACTGGTCAAAATATAAACTAGTATAAACGTTATGGAGATTTCTCAAAGAACTGAATTGGAAATCCCTTATGAGTCAGCTATTTGCCTTCTAGGTATCCTCCCCCAAAGTGCTTATGACAGCACACTATGGTAATAAATGCACACCAACTTTTATAGCAGCATAATTCAAAATAGCTGAATTTTAGATGTAATCTGTATACCCATCAACAGACAATTGGGTCCAGAAAATGTGATATCTATATATAATGGCTTTTAGGACAAAGTTGAGACAATTAGAAAAGTGTATTCACCTAAAAAATATTACGTTGAGCAAAATAAATCAGACACTCATGCTGAAATGTCATATATTACTCATTTGAGTCAGCAAAGTACAAAGAAAACAATAAATGGTGAATAGAAAGAAACAAAGGGAAGGATCTCTCACAAAAGGGAAGGGGCTCAGGAAAAGGGTGAGGGGAGAGGGGAAGGGGAAATAAGTAGGTTAAAGATATGCCAACCTCGATGGATACAAATAGTCTATGTTATAAAAGTGAGGTAAGCCGGGCGTGGTGGCGCTGGCCTGTAATCCCAGCACTCGGGAGGCTGAGGCAGGAGGATTGTTGTGAGTTGGAGACCAGCCTGAGCTACAAAGTGAGCTTAAGGCCAGCCTAAGCTGCATAGTGAGATCCTGTCTCAAAAAGACCAAAAAAATTAAAAAATTAAAAAAAAATAAAAGTGAGGTAAGATTCCTATCAATAGGAATGAAAATTGGCAAAGGGGATTTACAGGAAGGAAGATGAAAGAATGAGAAAGAGATTGAAAAAAGAGAAAGAATTTGCATTATGTACATATATACCCATTCTTTAAGATGAATAAATTGCAGTTACTGAAAACATGTAAAACAAAAACAACTAAGTTCTCCCATCATCAGAACATTTTTATCTAAATAAAAAAACATAGACTGGGTGTGGTGGCGGATGCGTGTAATTCCAGCTTTTGGGAGGTTATGAACACGCGCATCACTATGAGTCTAATCTAGCAGTGAGACCCTGAACACCCTGTAGACCCTTATCTAAATAGAAAAAAAAGCAAAAACAAAAACAAAACTGTTTAGCTAAATAAAAAACATGAGGGAAAAAGTCCATGTGCTTCTGAGAATGGAGGATTAGGCTATTGGGACTAACTCCCACTGCAATATCTCAACTGACAAAGCGGGCCTCCCAAAAGCCTCCAGGAATGGCTGAGGGAGCTGAAAAGCCAGTGAATTCTAGGAACTAGAAATCTAGAGAAAAAGCAAGGAAGTGATTCTGTGCCAGGAGGCCAGCATTTCTCCCAGGGAATCAACTGATTCAGGCAAAGGGGCTGACACACTACAAAGCTAAGAATGTCATTTAGTCCTGTAGGCCATAGGGAAGAAGCATACAGAACCAGGTAGAAGGGGGCCTGGCCAACTATCAGATTGCCAAGCAAAACCAACACTGGAGGAGTGGTGACAAACCTATGGCACGTGGACTGCAGCGGGCACCCAGAGCCCTCTGTCCAGAGATTAGCCAGGTCACCCCAGCAGCCAAGCATCAGATAACAGGGTTTTGTTGTTTGTTTATTTGTTTTCTAAGCTAAAAATGTCATTGTTCAGGTTTATTTGCAGTGTTAGTACTTAAATAATTGGCTTTGGGTTTTGGATTGCAGCTTGGGTTCTCAGTTTAAAATGTTCACCATCCTACTCTGGGGAAAAAACAAAAATAAACCAAACTAGAAATAGTCTGACCCTATGACCTTCTGTCCCAGAAGTCAGATCAGAATAATTCTATATTGTTGATTGATCACTTCAGTTTTCATGAAGAAAGGTCAATTCATTCTGAATAAAACTAGCATGATCTATGAGCTCAAATAACTTATCTTTCATACGCAAAGCTTACACTCACTAATAAAGCCAAGATCATGAGGAATTGAGACAATATAACTTTTTAAAGAGAACTAAGAAAAGCAACAGGCTACAGAGATTTATCAGACTACTGACTCAGGTCAAACATCATATCATAAAATAAAATAAAAAAAAAACAGAAAATCTAGAACTGAAAGATAAAAATAAGAGAATTTAAGTCTTCCACATGTGAACAACTTGGTTGATAAATAGAAGCATTTTACAAATTTGTTCTTGCTTGTAAACTCTCCATCAGGTGGTACATCTCTTTCAGAATCATGAAATGAATGAAATTTGTGGGCGGAGGTACCACTGTGTATTTAAATATCTGAGTTGTTAATCATAATTCCAAGAAATATCAATAAATATTTTCAAAATGTTAAAAATAGCTTTGCTCACTATTTTAAGAATATTAACAACCTCTAATAAGACACCACTTTTAAAATGAACAGGAAGATATAAAAACTAGCACATTATGAGAAATATTAGCAATCTGGGATGATATAACAAATAAATATATGGTATGTAGGCCACAGAACCAACAAATAAAAGAATTAGGTGTTCCACATGTGTTGCCAACACTAATAAATAACCGGCTCGCTGAAATGGGACATTTTTAAGTTCATGTGTTAAATAGACCCAGTTTACATTAGCCTCCCAATGACTGTGCCATCATTTCAGAAATCCTCAACAAAACCCATGATTGAACATGTACAAAGAGTCAATTCAAATACATATCTTTAAAATGTCACGTTAAAAATCCACAGAAATTTCAACATACATGAGCTTTACGATAAAAGTTTTTGTCTTTGATTCCTGGCAGATATCTACGTCTTCCCAGAATGGTCTGCACAAACCCATCTCTTTCACAATTCTTCACTGTCTCTCTCAGGAAACGAGTAATTCCTACAAAGAAAATACACAACTGCTTAGTTACACCCTACAATGCACAGAATGAAATAAATCCAAATCCTGCTCATGATTCTTAACACTAACATAACAAAACTTTATCTACAAACCTTCATTTGCTTTCCATAGACTTGAAAAGTAACTTTGGAAGTAACATAATGTTTTTAAATCAGCAAAAACAAAAATTCATGACATTAAATCCCATTACAACTCAGGGACTTGGGTGTTTTACTCTAATTTCCTTTCCTTAATGATAGTATCTTCCTCCATTTTTTGAGGACCTAAAACATTCCAATAGCTCCTGTTTACTATCTATATTTTGACAGAAAATAGGATCTTGCTGAAATTAATACACATGTTACAATAAAGATTTCATTGGGAATATTAATCTCTACTTCTTAAAATTCAGAAACACATCCCAGCATTTGGGAGGCTGAGGCAGCAGGATCACTGTGAGTTAGAGGCCAGCCTGCACCACACAGTGAGATCGTGGGAGTGGAGCAGCCGAATCCAGAATGCTCAGATTCCCTAGATAGCACCCATCCCCGGCCATCCAGGTCGAAGGCCATGGCTGTACCCAGAGCACCCCAGGAGGTAGGCGCCACTGTGGGGCCAGCCCAAGCCTGTTCATTCCTGTCTTTGTATCTTCCCTGCTAGCGTGTTCGGCCTCTTCATCCTGTCAGCAGGTGATATACACCACCAGGACTATCTTTATTTAGCTGTGCAGACTCTGGTTCCTACCACTCTGCTCATCTAGGTAATAAACACAAATGCTTTCCAATGGAAACTTTCTTTTGAGGCTTTCCCTTATAGGGTTGGCTCAAGAAAGACACTGGGAGAGATGAACAGTACAGGAGGGGCGAAGCCCATAGGGCCAGGAGGAATAATTGCAGGAGAGGTCTGACCAGCACAGGCACAGGAACCTGGGAAAGTGGTCAGGTGGCCTTTTTTTCCCCGGGAAGAATCACTGAGACACCACAGCCAGAAGAAGAGTGATAAAAAAGGGTGAACTTCAAGGGCTGCACTTCTCCATACATTCTCACCTCACTGCTATACCAGGCCTTTGAATATTCAAAATGTCAGAGCTACTTGAAAAAATTCTGAAGTATAATTTAGATCTAGTTAAAAAAAAAAAAAAGTTACTTTAAGTGAATGTCCAACTGGACACATTTCAACAAATGTCTGTGCCCTAGCACTGCTGGTGCTGCAGACAGAGAACACCCGCAGCCCCATTATCAGCCACAGGCACAACTGATCTGCTTGGTAACAAATGCTGTCTTAGTTTTTAACGCAAAATCAGGTTATACTGTATTTTTTCATATATGTCCACCTTCTTTCCAAAGAAAAAACATTTTCAGGTGTCATGAATATTGCTGCAAATATCAATCTTTGACTCATTTTCCTGGACTGGTAGTATTCCACTGTACACATACATAAAAACTTGTTTTTCCATTTTCTGATTAATATACAGTTAGCCCCTTTTCAATATCTAGCTGATATAACATTGATTTAAAATTCTTTGGACATTTTTATTTTCTTGGAAAAACACCTAAAACGATTCTGTCTTTTTTTAAAGTACCACCAAAATAAAAGAGACAACAATATTTTTAATTTTAGCTATCCTACTGTTTTAATAATGGTTTCTCTTTAGTTTTAATGTGCTTTTCCCTGATGACTAATGATAACCATTAATGTCATGCAGGTATTTGGTAAAGTAGTAACTACTCAATCTTCCTACTTGTATTAGACTGTTTGTTTCGAAACATTGAGTTTTAAAAGTTCCTTACATATTACAGATATAAGTCTTTGTGGGCAGTAAATATTGCAAATATTTTCTCCCAAGCCACATTTGTTTTTATATTTTCTTAATTGTGTTTTCATTAATGTTTTCCTATTTCTACAGAAAGTCTAATGGAATTTAGATTGGGACAGCACTTAATCTATAACAACTAAGAATCATCATCAAAATGTAATTCAAAAAGCCAACGTGGTCTATTTCATATGTGTTCTGGAATTTTAACATACACTGCTGGATGTAGAAAGAAAAAGTCATGATGTGTGTGTATGGACAGTACAGTTGGGATAGATAATGCTGTGCTTCTACATAATTCTATGAGAGGCAAGATCTGCACTAATGGTGGTTGGACAGGATATTATGTCTGCTTCTAGTACTACGGTCATCCACTAGGAAAATAATTATTGAATTTTTGATATAATTCAGGCATAAAAAATAAGTAAGCAGCTACACTCTTAATTCACTGATAAGAGATATCTGCTAAAATAACTGTAAATATAATACCATGTATGCACCTTGTACAATACCAAAACATTATGAAAACAGTTTGCAATGTATTAATTTATCGAATCTGTATTGTTAAGGTGTCTTGAAACTGTCTGATTGACATTTATAGTTCAATAAAATAAAATAAAATAAAAACATACACTGCTAAGTTTATGCCCCAGTACTTCATATTTTTTAGATAATAATCACTGATAATTTGATAGTATATAAAAATGTGACTGGCTTTACAAAATAAATTTATTTGTTTGCTTGTTTTTTGGCAGAATGGGGGATTGAACTCACACCCTTGCACTTGGTAGACAAGCACTTATTCTACTTAACCATCTCCCTGGCCCTACAGAATAAATCTTTATGATGGTATCTTGCCAAATTTAGTCATTTGTTCTAATAGGGTCTTTTTTGTAAAATCACGTGCATAGTACTATGTTCATGATAAAGTTACATCTAAAAAGCAGTTTTCTTTTTCCTTTCAAATATTTGTATTTCTTCTTTTCTTAAAGCACTGGTTAGTAAATTCCAATGGAAATTGAGTCAGACTTGATTACAAAAGAAGATGAAAGAACTTCCTGAGATTATAGTGACCATACTGTATCTTGACTGTGATGTACATTATATGAGCACATACGTTTGTCAAAATTCATACAACTGTATACTTGAAAAGGGTGACTTCTTCTGTGTAATTTTTTGTATGCAAATTACATTTAGAAAAACTGTCAGAAGAACATTTAACTTCAGACAGCCAACTATTCTATCACAGGAATTTTCTCTCAGAGTGTGTATCCATCTTTGTACCTACTTTTATTAAAGAATTGTATCTTAGTAAATAATCACATTAAGTAAAGTTCATGTGATTTGCTGTGCACCATGCCTGATGAAAATTTCTAAAAACAGAAATTTAATTAGAAAATTCTGGAACATACACTTGAGTTAACCTAAGGTGGGGAATCTGGATTGCAGACACAGCATCTAGAAGACACTCAGCACGCAGGCTTCTTTACCTGTGTATCTAGACTTGAAGGAGTCAATGTAGCGAGCAGCAGCATCTTCCTTAATGCCCATCTGCTCCCCTAAAGATTTAGCTCCCATTCCATAAATGATTCCATAGCAAATCTGAAAGGGAGTCATCATATTTAGTAGAAAAGTTAAATGCGAATTATATAAAATGCAAATATAACCAGTTCATTTAGATTGAAATTTGGGTAAACTTTTTATTTCATAGTGAATCAAAGAAACTATTAAATCTGCTTTGGTGCTTTTTTGTTTCTTTGGGAGACAAGGTCTTGCTCTATAGTTCCTCTGGCCTTGGAGTCACGTTGTAGCCCAGGCTTGCCATGATCTCACAGAAAACCTCCTCCCTCAGCCTTCTGAGTGCTAGGATACAGGTGTGTACCACCTTACCCAGCTAGTGTTATTTCTTAAGAGGGAAAGAAAGAGGAGAAAGTATAAGTGAATTTGAATGTACATATGTGTTTTAATAAAAGTCACCTTCTAAAAGGAAAGATATATTTCTATTTGTCATCTACCCATCAACTATTAGAGCAGCTTTCACTCCTCAGAATACCCTTTTAATGTTTGCTTAAAGAAGCACATTGAAGCTGGAAAGAAAGTATTATAAACATCCCTCTACTTACCTATGGACAGGACTAAAGGAATAAATTGTCTGTTAATGTAGAGATCACTTCCCTGGACATAATTATCTTTAAACTATAGTCCCATACCATCTAACAAATGCAGAATTTATCTGGGTTAAATATGAACAAAATCCTCAGGAAATTTTGGGAATAGTAGAGGGAAAAGATAAAGCTAAGACTCTACAGAGATTCTGATGAAACATAACTATTGCCTAGGTTCAAGCTTAGTGCCACCACTCACAGACATACACTCTGACTAATCAATTCACCTCTTAGTTCCTTGAGAAGAAAGGTTTGTACTAACACTGTTAAGACATCATGTCTGCAACTTGTTCTATGAATAACTACTACAAAGATGACAATATGCAATGTATTAATTATTATAAGTATCCTACTAACCTATTCATTGTTATTTTATCTTTTTCTCTCATTAAAATGAATTTTAAAAAAAGGAGTTTAGAAAACTGGCATAAAGCAAGCTCTATATAAATGTCAAACAAAACACAAAAAGGCCACAGGCAATAAATGAGTATCAGAATTCCAATATTTTTTATGTGATAAGCTAGTTAGAAGGCCTCCCACTGGGGGCCGAGGAGATAACTCAGTAGAATAAGCTTGACTGGCAAGCACAAGGTCCTGAGTTCAATCCCTGGTACCACCAAAAAAAAAAAAAAAGGAAGAAGAAGAAGAAGGCCTCCCACTACCACACCTTTTTTTTCTTTTTAAGAATCTTTTTAATCGGGGCTGAAGAGATAGCTCAATGGAATAAGCACTTCCCTGGAAAGTGCAAGGGCCTGAGTTCAATCCCATTCCACAAAAAAAAAAAAAAAAAAAAATCTTTTTAGGGGCTAGCCAGATAGCTCAGCAGACTTAGGTATCTGCTTAGGTAGGCTTAGCGACCAGATTGGGTGGGGTGAGTGTTTGATCCAGGAGTGCCTGCTGGCCCTGTCCCTGGGTGCACTGAGCCTCAACTAAGACTAGGCATTATGGTGTGTACCTGTAATCCTAATGCCTGAGAGGTTGAAAACAAGAGGATCACTACAAGTCTGACCTGTGTAGTGAGACCTTATAGATCCTGTACTAAATATAAAAAATTAAAAATTAAAAAATAAAATAAACTCACAGAACAAACCTGGCTATACTAATAGTGGAAAAAGAAAAAAGTTGATTCTAGACAAAAAATGATTAGAGGAAGCCAGTTATAACAAACAACAGAAAGTAATTTGAAGCATGTATGTGATACGCATAGCATGGGAGCTCAGAGCGGGTCTTGAGCCTCCGCCAGAGGCAATCACCCTGTTGTTCATCCACATGGTCCCTGATAAGGAAGCACCAGTGCTAGTCAAGGCTAGGAAATACATGTGGCCTTTAACCTCTGTGCCTAAAAGTCACCCAGGAGTAGGAGCTCAAATGAATCTATTTGAAACAACATGCAGTTTCACCAGCCCCAAGATACCAACTGTTAATTATAATTTAAGCTCAGCAATATTAATTTATCAACAAATGCTTAGAATCTTCTCTACAATGTATTTCATTGCTTGATGTGGAAAAATGAAAATATGGAACTTTATATCAGGATATTTACTGACTAGGAAAAGGCTTAGAGCATACATGTATACATATATACATTCCCTTCAGTAAACAGCACGACAATCACAATGGTCTCTACCACTTCTATGCAAGCATCTACTGAGCACGAGGCACTGTGACAGGCCTTGCTATGGCCTGGAGCATACAAGGCTTTCTTAACACCAAGCATCTGTCTGGCTCTGTCCATGGCCACCAGAAAGGGAAGAATAATAACCACAATGAGTCTGGCTCTGATGAATGTGGCTGGAAACATCCAAAGACAGAGAAAATGTTCCTCAATTACAAATAATTGAGATAATTGAATTTTGAAACTTTAAATTCTTGTCATTTCTATTTAGCTGTCTACTAAGGTCACCTGCTTTGCCTGCTGCCTCAGATCATCCTCAACAGATTCTGGCTCAACCATCTTCCACTCTGCGGCAATGCTCTTGAAAACATCCGACCCAGCATTTAATACTTGAATGAGACGATGATCCCGAGATAAATGAGCCAAGACCCTCAGCTCAAGCTGAGAGTAATCAGCAGCCAGAATTAAACCACCTGAAACAGAAGTAACTGTAGATAAGCGAGTGCAGAACTCTGTGAATATACTCCAACGTCTATGTAATTGAGAAGCTGGACAGAAATTTAGTTCTAATTTAAAACTGTTTCTTTTCTTTGAGAAAGAGTCTCACTGTGTATTCCAGGCTGGCCTCACTATGCAGCCCAGGCTGATCTTGAACTCATAGCAAACCTCCTGCCTCAGTATTCTGAGTGCTGAGATTACAGACATGAGTCACTACACCCAGATTAATTTAGAACTTTGAGAACACGTATTCAAAAGTTAAAACTTTGCTTCCAATATAATGCAATTCAGTTCTGTATAGATTTATGTAACACATTCAAAGCTGCCCTGACATGTGTCCCCTAGTCAGAGTAGAGTACTTCTCTTGGCACTGTGCAGCACCATGCAAGTAATACAAAAAAAGCACTTTGATGCCTCCTCTATGTGGCACTGGGTCCCTATGAATAAGAGACCTACATTGCCTTTTCATTTTACAGAAATTCTAGTATTCAATAGGCTATAAGAAATGGTTATTAAGTCAATAAATAAAGAAGCTGATGTCCAACAAGTGAATGTATTAACTGGATTGGAGAGAAACACTCTTTGCTTAAACAATAGGAAACACATTCATGAAAGAAAAATCAAGCCATCAGTAGGTGAGAAAATTACTAGGAGGTTTAAGATAATTTATAAGTTGGAAATAACTGAATTATCGTGGCAAAAACAAACTATAAAAACAAAAGCAGGATCAAAAATAAAGTAGGAAAAATGTTTTTAACTTACAGCAGTGAAGAACCATTCTCATATTATAATGAGACTTGCTGCAAATCAAAAACCAGTCAAACTTTAAGTAAGCAGTTTACAGAAATAAAAATCCTTAAACACATTAAAGAATGGCCAGTTTCTATCTGATTAAAGACATGGGACCTAAATCTTAGCAAGAAGCAAATTTTCTTCACTTAAATTGCAAAACTGTAGAAGTTTTGACAGTGTACTCTGGCAAAGGCTGTGAAGACAGAAAGACGTCCTAGAAGTACAATGATAACCCCAAACATCAGATAGGCGTGTGTACAGTGAATAGCAGGAAAGCCAAGAAAAATACACAAAAGAAACATAAAAATTTTAAAACTGAAAATACATTATCTGTAATGTAAGATTCACTAGAAAGCTATGGCAGCAATTATATCCTGTAGAAGAAAAGACTGTAGAACATCAAAACATTTGATGAAAACTATCCATTAATGCACAGAGCAAAAAGGGGGAAGAGATGGAAAAGAAAAAGGGCTCACTGGCCGATGGGACCCAACCACATGGTGTGACCTGTGTAGTAATCTGGAATAAGTAAAGAAAGACAGATGAGGACAGAAGGTTAAGGGCCAACAACTGGAATATTCTGTGAGAATTATGAAGGTGCTGATTCTTTAAAACTTTCGAAACTAGCCAGGGGGCCAAGGAGATGGCTCAAGCACTTGCCTGGCAAGCACAAGGGCCTGAGTTAAATCCCCGGTTCCACACACACACAAAAAAGAAACAAACAAACAAAACTAGCCAGGCATGGTGGTACAAGCCAGTAATCCTAGTACTCAGGAGGCTGAAACAAGAGGATTATTGCCAGTTCAAGACCAGCCTGGGATACAGAGTGAGCTCAAGGCCAGCTAGAAATGCATAGTGAGACCCTGCCTAAAAAAAAAATCAATACTAAGCAAATCCAGGAAAGAGAACAAATTCCAAAAATCCAAGTACCAAAGCCAAATCAAACTGAATAATAAGGAAAACAATGAAAAAGCACAAGGGGAAAGACACACTTGGAAGAATTACAAGAAAAATGACGATATACTTCTTGTCAAAATAATGCAAATAAGGGGGTGGGAGATGGGTCAGTGGAATAAGCACTTCCCTGGCAAGTGCAAGGGCCTGAGTTCAATCCCCGGTTCCGCAAAAAAAAAAAAAAAAAAAAATCAGGAAAATAATGCAAATAAGAAAATACTGGAAATCCATATTTAAAATACTGAAAGAGAAGACCTGTAAACCTAGAAATCTCTATCAAGTAAAAATATCCCTCAACAGTGAGGACAAAATATGGGCTTTTTCAGATTGTAGATAGTGCCAAAAGAGACGAAGAACAATGATAACTGGTGGAAACTTGTATCTTCCTCCAAAACATGGAGAGAGCTAGAAATGGTATAAACAGTGGCTAGATAGAAAGGACATTTTACTGTCTTTTAATTTCTTTGAAAATATATACTAGAGTGTTTAGCAACAAAATAATAACTGTTTTGAAGCCGGGCGTGGTGGCACATGTCTGTAATCCCAGCACTCAGGAGGCTGAGGCAGGAGGATTGTTGTGAGTTCAAGACCAGCCTGAGCTACAAAGTGAGCTTAAGGCCAGCCTGAACTGCATAATGAGACCCTGTCTCAAAAAAGACAAAAAAAAAAACTGTTTTGAGGAGGATATAATAGTGCTAGAAGTTAAATCTATTATTTAAAAAGATGGAAATAAAACCTGTGTATTATGGATGAAATGGGATAAAATTATTTAAAGATGCACTGTGCCAGAATGTCTACTGTAAACTCTGAAGTAGTTAACATGTAGTCATTCAATCAGTGGTGGAAGTAAAACAGATAACAATGGTCAGTTAACATTCCTAAACAGATTTATTCTGAAGATTAAGCAGTTTGAGGCAGCCAAGTACTTAGAAGTGGCTCTGGGAGATTTATCTAACACACCAGGGTGCACAGCACTGCCCAGGAGACGGGATCACAGGAAATCCCTGCACTACCACCTGAGGAAACTAATAACCAGGCAAAATCCAGGAACACTGTGGTGATATAAGTAACAGAAACTGAAGCTTTGAGGGAACAGGAGTCTTGGAGAGAGTGAAGCACAAGCTCTCTGTGCCGCTGTAGTTGGGTTTAGGTTTAGCTTTCTAAGCCTTGGGTATTGTATTCCTAATACAAGAGGCTCCCAACAGATGACCACTGAGGACCAGCAGGAGCCTCTGAGAGGCAAGATTTCTCAGAGTGACCCTAGCCCATAAAGGGAGGGGAGTATGGGAAGTATTCTGGCAAAGGGAGGTCCACAGGCAGGCAGCCAGGGAAGGGCCAGACCAAAGCAGAGTCAGAAAGATTTACACAGGATACATGGGAGTTCAGTAAATACAGGCCAGGCTGGGCATGGTTGATCCCAGCACTGGGAGGTTGAGGCAGAAGTATCATTGTGAGTTCTAGGCCAGACTGGGCTACAAAATGAATACAAAGCCAGCCTGAACTGCATAGTGAAACCCTGTCTCAAAAAGACAAAACAATAACAACAGAGGCCTCAGATTGGCAGGATTTTCTTGCTCAGAAGTAAGCCATTCACCATTCTATTTTTCTTTTTGAAACAGGGTCTCACTATGCAGTTCCAGCTGGCCTTAAGCTCACTTTGTAGCTCAGGCTGGTCTTGAACTCATAACAATCCTCCTGCCTCAGCCTCCCGAGTGCTGGGATTACAGGCATGCGCCACCACACCCGGCTCCCATTCACCATTCTAAAGAATATCTGTTGTGTCTGAAGTTACAATCAGTAAAAAAATCTGTAACTCTCTAAAAACGGATCCCAAAGATAACTAAGTGGACAAAAGTTCATACAAAGAATTTTAAAAACTGATAGAATGATCAACGAGCTCAAAGAAGGCACACATATCTGAATGAAATAAGGAAGACAATACCAGATATGAACGACCATTTCAGTACAGAAATAAAGGTTCTGAAGAAAAAAAAAACAGAAATTCTAGAAATGAAATCCCCAATTTGTCAAATAAAAAACTCAGAGGCCAGGCATGTAGCTCAGTGGCAAAGTGCCAGCCTAACAAGCATGAGGTCCTCAGTTTGATTCTTATTACCAAATTACCAAATAAATAAATAAACTAAAAAAAAACTCAATTCTAACTCTCAGCAGTAGATAAGATGAATCAGAAAAATATTGGGGCCTGAAGACAAAGTAGAGATACTAGGACATTCAGAAAATAATGAAGAAAAAAATAAGAAATAATGAAAGCATTAGCCAAGATTTGTTGAACAAATCCAAGATTTATTTGTCCTTGGAAGAATAAACAGGCTAATAGCACAGAAAATCAAGTCATTCAGCTGAAAGCAGAAAAGTCCCCAAATCTAGAGAATGAAATAGAGG